>CAMAPF010001075.1:317500-416912 GCA_945859915.1 Cuscuta epithymum
TGGATGGTGGGGGCTGATTGTTCGAGGATTCAGGTTGGTTGGATTGCGTAGAGGGTTGGCTTGTTGACGCATCACGCTCAAGTGTCCTTTGTCTCTTGTTCTCCCCCTCATGAGGATCCGAGTCATCGGGGTCCTCATGCGAACGTTTGTGACCAAGGAGACTATCACGGCATGAGCTATCAGGCTTAAGGATCCGAAGAAGGTCTTTTTGTTTCTGGGTTAGGTTGCCTTCTTCGGTAGCTAGTAGTTGATCTAGCATTAGGTTCTCGAGTACCTCGAACGGTAAAGTTTTAGGGTCAGGAAAAGGTGTGGTCGAAGTAGGGGAGGACACTAGTTCTGTATCCTGGGTTCCCCTTGAAGCAGTAGGTGAGTGGGGTAGGGTTGTGGATGGTTCAGAGGTTTGTTGGGTAGGTATGATAGGAAGTGGTTGGGTTTGTTGGGTATGTGAGGATGTTGGTTGGGGTTGGATGATGTCATTAAGCAACGCCGGGGTGTTCCTGAATTCCTGTGCCCGAGCGGTTATTGCTTCGTGCACCCATGGCTTAATGGTGGAATCCAAGAAACGCTGCAGAATGACAGAAAGGTCGGTAGGGTCAGGGTGTCCGGTTACAGGGGTAGTAACCGTTGTCACAGCATCAATAAAGATTACCGATGTGTGGCCTGCAGATAATGATGGAGATATCTCTTGAGCAGCAGGACTTCCGATCATCATTGACGTATCTCCGATCGTTGAGGACAAGTAGAGTGCACCTGTCGTGTGCAGTGGTGTGAGCAGTGTATGTGTCCTAGAAAATGTTGAAAAAGTTGGGATGGTGGAAACTAGACTCAATGTGCTAGAAGGAGGGGTAGTGGTCTGGGGCGGAAGACCACAAAGTAAGTCCTCAGCTGCTTCGTAAGGAGACAGCGAGGTGGGTATAATATCCCCTATATGTGAAACTACTACCTGTTGGGAGGCAGCAGAGTGGCTAGGTGAGGCTTGTGCATGCGCAGTTGGGCTAGATGCTGCGTCTTCTACTCGGAGACTGAAAATATCAGCCTCTGCACCTATGGGGTTAGCCCGGTTTATTGTGTCAAGGTCAGAGCAGCTGTCATATAAAGCTAACTCTTCTGCCAGGTTGCTGGCGGTTTGCACTCTTTGCACAGGAGTAGATGATGAGGCATGGTCATGGCGCACCTTGGAGCGAGTCTCACTGATGATATTTCCTTGAGTGTCCTTGATTTGGTGAGACTGCTCTTGTGTTGTAGCCCGAGAAAGCCTGATAACGAGTCGTCCTTTCTTAGCGCGGGCTTTCTCGACTTTCTTGCCCTTTGCATTGGCGTTGTCGTCGTCCTCATCATCATCATCGTTGTCGTTCTTAGCCTTGCTCCCAGAGCCCTCATCGTCAGCGTCTTGTGTTGTGGCTACGCTTGGCGAATCACGGGTAAACTCTTCAGCACGGGTGTGGCCCTCAGCAGACATAGTCTGATCATCATGGGGCCGGCTTGCCACTGGTCTCTGTGGCCGGGTTGAACTCTCAGGACCCTCACTTACTCTCGGCTGACTCCCCGGGGTAGGCTCAAGGGGGTTTATCTGAGCCATAGGGAGTATGATACCGTTCTCCTCACTGTAGCGTATGACATGTGGATCATTTCGCCCAGCTAACAGGAGGAGAGGAACAGGAATAGGAAGAGGCACCAGTGTGCGTACCTCTGGCATTCTCTTCAAGTATTGTAGGGCTGGAGTGCTGACATTCTCAGATGATTTGCGTCTTTGAATAGTTGGAATTGTTCTGCAGAAGTGTCGCACCAGCAGTGAAAACCATCTCATGTATGGTAGGTGTTTGATCAGATCAGTTTCGAATTTCTGTCTTCTCATCTCCAGAATGTCACCCCAGATTAGTGAGGTGAAGTCGTAGTTCTTCATGAAGGCGATGCCGTGAAAGATGTAGACGAGGTAACCGCTGCATTTGTCGAAGCCACTGTGCTTAGATGTGCAGCACTTGTTCAGTGTGGCCATTAGTGTCCTCCAAGGTCGTGGAAATCGTGCGGTCTTGATTGCAGACATCAACCGGAGGGGCTCAGCGTGGCCTAGAGTGATCATGTCTTCAAATATTTGCGCTTCTGAGGCCAACGCGTCATAGTGTTCCTCCTCCGGGATCTGTAGCACTTGCTGGACTAGCGCCTTTGTGATTGTGACTCTTGTGTTGCAGATTGTGGCAGCTAGTACATCATCGAGTTGCCTGCCATTCGCATCAACGTCCTTGTCAAGTGTACCCCAGAATTGTTGGAGATACACCTGAGGGACTTCAGCGTTTTCGCTCAGGGCCTTCCACAACTTATGGCCTTTCAAAATGGAGACCACTACGTCGTCTTGACAAGAGAAGACTTCTGGGTCCAGTTGTGAGTTGTTCTCTTTGATCGGGATCCAGTGTTCCCTAGCGAAGATCATGTTGATTGGAGTGTTGGCAGCCATTTCAGTCTGAAAATGATAAACAGATTAGAGCATATGATCGAAAATGGCTAAGTCCACAACTTATTTCTCACTTGGGCCCTTTATGTTTTTTTTTTTTATTTGAAAGTGGGGCCCAATTTAAGAATGGATATTGCACTTGATCTGATTTGGGCCTGAATTCAGTATGTTTGGCCCAATGGGGAAATTTCCACTAAGGGTTTGATTTGGGTTGGTTTTACTTAGGATCGCGCAGGCTACTCATATCGCGCAGGGCAAGGATCGCGCAGGGGTCAACAATCGCGCAAGGCAGATGGATTGCGCAGCTCGCCTAAATCGCGCAACCTGCCCCGGATCTCGCAAGAATGGAGATCGCGCAGCTCTTAAATGTAACACTTGAGATTTAATATAAATGGATTAATAGTACTACTCATACCAACAGAGGTGCATCTCCTTTTACGGGAGCTCATCCGCTAAGAACTCCAAAGTTAAGCGTGCTTGCACGGGAGTAGTCTTGGGATGGGTGACCCCCTGGGAAGTTTCTCAGGGCGCGCATGAGTGAGGACAAAGTGCGTGGTAAAGGCTCGTGGTGGTTTGTGGGGACAGTACTATTGGTCCGGAGTAACTACCTCAGGTCCGGTGGGGCCGGGGTGTTACAGGTGGTATCAGAGCAACCCTGCGACAGTGTGCTGACCCGTTAGATATCGGGCGGGCACTTAGCGGGGGAGGATTCTGGGATTTGATTGAGATTTGAGATTGGTTCAAGGGCGCAACGAGGACGTTGCGATCCTAAGTGGGGGTGATTGTAACACTTGAGATTTAATATAAATGGATTAATAGTACTACTCATACCAACAGAGGTGCATCTCCTTTTACGGGAGCTCATCCGCTAAGAACTCCAAAGTTAAGCGTGCTTGCACGGGAGTAGTCTTGGGATGGGTGACCCCCTGGGAAGTTTCTCAGGGCGCGCATGAGTGAGGACAAAGTGCGTGGTAAAGGCTCGTGGTGGTTTGTGGGGACAGTACTATTGGTCCGGAGTAACTACCTCAGGTCCGGTGGGGCCGGGGTGTTACATTAAAACTCGCGCACCCCTCAGATCGCGCAATCAAGTAGATCGCGCAGGGGTCATAGATCGCGCAGAGATGGAGTTTGCGCAAGACTCCAAGATCGCGCAAGGTGGCGAATCGCGCAACGTAGGCATATCGCGCAACCTTGGATCGCGAAAGACTTGTAAATCGCGCAGTGTCTTCGCTCATTTGTTCTTATTCAACCCTGTTCGTCTTCTTCGTTGGAAACCTGTGAAACATCAGAAAAAAAAGAACTAGGACATGGAGGTTTTACCGTTTTGAGAAGATCTGGAGCTTGAGGGAGAGGGGAGATGAGTGATTTTTGGTCTGAGGAATTGAAGGGTTTTGCGCAAGAGGAAGTGGATGGGGGGAGGATTGCGCGTTTTAAGAGTTTAAATAGGCCCGGGAGATTTTTCAAAATGTAACAGGCCCATATCAGTCTGATTTCAATTTAAAAATTGCTCCCCCTCAACACTTGCTCCTCTTTAAGAATGAAAATTTTAGCAAACTCCCCCTCAATTTATGCAAATAAAAATGATGCAAACAGAATAATAAAAATATGAGATGCATGCATAAAAATAAAAATGCAAATTTTGAAAAATGTTTAAAGTGAAAATATGAAAGCACACGCACACACACACAGTTCAGATGTTACTCAATCGTTCAGGTTCAGCATCCCCAGCTTAGAGATCAGGAAATTGAATCTCTTTTCATCCAGGGCCTTTGTGAAAATATCAGCCAGTTGCAATTCCGTAGACACAAAGTACATGTCCACGGTGCCTTTCTCAACGTGATCCTTTATGAAATGATATCTGAGGTCAATATGCTTCGTCCGAGAATGATGGACCGGATTGCACGTGATGGCTATTGCACTTTGAGAGTCACTGTAGATTGGGATGTGTGAGAATGTGAACCCGTAGTCTTTCAGCTGGGTCCTCATCCATAATATCTGTGAGCAACAGCTAGCAGCCGCGACATATTCTGCCTCAGCTGTAGAAGTAGACACACAATTCTGCTTTTTGGAGGACCAGCACACCAATTTATCACCAAGAAATTGAGCACCGCCAGATGTACTCTTTCTATCCAATTTGCAACCCGCGAAATCAGCATCTGAGTATCCAACAAGGTCAAAACCTGATTCCTTCGGATACCAAAGGCCCAGATTGACTGTTCCTTTGAGATATCTCTGTATTCTTCTAACAGCATTCAGATGTGATTCCTTCGGATTTGCTTGAAAGCGGGCGCATAGGCAGGTTGCAAAGACAATGTCTGGTCTGCTAGATGTAAGGTACAGCAAGGAACCGATGATAGCCCGATAATTGGTAGCATCGACTGGTTTCCCGGAAGGGTCAGAGTCGAGCTTCTGTGAGGGAGACATAGGGGTTTTCATCGTTGACTTGCTGTCCATTTTGAAGCGCTTTAGCATATCGTGGATGTACTTGGACTGATTTATGAAGATTCCATCTGGCATTTGCTTGATCTGAAGCCCTAGAAAGAAGTTCAACTCTCCCATCATACTCATCTCGAACTTGGTGCGCATCAGGTTGCTGAACTTTTTGCAGAAATTTGGATTCGACGAAGCAAAGATGATGTCGTCAACATAAATTTGTATCAGCATGATGTCACCCTTGTGTCTTTTGATGAAGAGAGTTGGATCTATCTTTCCCTTAGAGAAGCCTGATTCTACAAGAAAATCTGACAGTGCTTCGTACCAGGCTCTCGGTGCTTGTTTCAGACCATACAGGGCTTTCCTCAGCTTATATACATGATTGGGGCGTTCAGGATCAACAAAGCCGTCAGGTTGTGCAACATAGACTTCTTCTTTCAAATCTCCATTAAGAAATGCTGTCTTTACATCCATTTGATACACCGTGAAACTCTTGTGTGCAGCATATGCTAGAAATAGTCTGATAGCTTCAATTCTTGCCACTGGTGCAAAGGTTTCATCGTAGTCGATTCCTTCTTGTTGATTGTAACCTTTTGCAACCAGGCGGGCCTTGTTTCTCACGATCACACCGTCTTCGTCTTTCTTGTTTTTGAATACCCATTTGGTGCCGATAATGGTTTTCTTGTAAGGCCTTGGCACCAGGGTCCACACTTTCAATCTTTCAAACTGGTTCATTTCTTCCTGCATTGCAATCACCCAGTCCGGATCAGCCAATGCGTCAGTCATCTTTGTTGGTTCTTTCTGACTCAGAAAACATGAGTATAAGCATTCATTGACTGATGCCGTTCTGGTTCTGACTCCTTGAGATGGATCTCCAATTATCAGCTCTGGCGGATGTGCTCTAGTCCACTTTCTCTCGTGTTGTAGAGGCTGTGGAGTTATGATTGGATGATCAGGGTCAGAATATTCTTGCTCTGGTTGTGCTTCTGGGGTTTCTTGCGTTGCAGCTTCTTCAGGTTGATCATTAACAGGAGAGGTTGGTTCATGTTCAGCTTCATTATCTGTATGCTCATCATCATTCTGAGTAGGAGTGTTGGTTTCTTCAGTAGTTGGAGCCGGTAACAGGGGGTTCTGAGTAGGTGTAGCATTTGTAGTTGGTGGTGCACGTGGTTGACTGTAGAAGTGTTCAAATAGAGAATCCAGAACCACGTGCTCATCAGATCTTGTCTCACCTCCCTGCCCTCCTACTCCAGAGGATGATGGAGTTTCATTGTTTGCAGAGGTTGATGGTTCAGACTGAAAATGTTCAGAAGCCAAGTCCGCCATTTCATAGAAGCTCACATTGATGCTCTCCATGACGGTTCTTCTGTCCTTCAAGTATACTCTGTACGCTTTGGAGTTGGTAGAATACCCAATGAATGTCCCTTCATTTGCTTTTGGATCAAGCTTCCCCCTAGCATCCCTGTCGTTCATAATGTAGCATTTACAGCCGAAGACGCGGAAGAAGGCAATGTTAGGGAGCCGCTTGAACACGATTTCATAGGGCGTCTTGTCAAATCTTTTGTGGATCACTGTCCTGTTCTGTGTGAAGCAAGCCGTGTTAATAGCTTCCGCCCACATGAAGTGAGGAAGCTTTGACTGTATCAGCATGGTTCTGGCTGCTTCCACCAAGGTTCTGTTCCGTCGTTCTACAACACCGTTCTGTTGTGGTGTCTTAGCTGCAGAGAACTGTTGAGTGATTCCCTGAGCTTCATAGAATTCGGTCAGTTCCTTGTTCTTGAACTCCGTCCCGTTGTCAGTTCTGATGATCTTCACATTCTGCTGTAGATAGTTCTGTATGGTCCTGATGAACGTCATGATTAAGTTTGCAGTTTCGTCCTTGGAGCGCAAAAACTTGGTCCATGTGTAGCGTGAGTAGTCATCCACAATTACCAACGTATATTTGCGTCCACTGATGCTATGCACACGCATCGGACCACACAGATCCATATGTAGTAGCTCCAGGGGACGAGATGAGGAGGGAAATTGTTTTGACTTGTGTGATGCTCTCCTCATCTTTCCCAAATGACATGCAGAACAGTGATGATTGGGGGAGTTCTTCAGAACAGGCAGTCCTTTCACCAACTTCTTCGAGGAGAGGGAAATGATGGCTGGCAGATTCAAGTGTGAGAGACGTCTGTGCCATAGATTACTTTGTTCTTCAGACGCTTTGGACAGGAGACAGATGGATATGGGGGATCGTACCGATTTTAGATCAATGGTGTAGAGATTGGTTTTCCTCTGACACCTTAATAATGGTGTTCCACCCATATCCATCACACAACATTGCCTAGCATGGAATCTCACTTCCATTCCATTGTCACAAAATTGGCCGATGCTAAGCAAGTTGTGTTTCAGTCCCTGCACATATGATACGTTTCTGATTGTGACGCTCTCACAGATGACATCTCCTATCCCGAGTATGGGCGATGAAGCATTGTTCCCAAACCTCACATTTCCTCCAAATCTTTCAGAATAGTTGCTCAGTAGTTCAATCTGTCCAGTCATGTGTGACGAGCAACCCGAATCAAGATGCCACACATGACTGACCTGCAAAACAGATTAGTTTCGCTTAGGTACCCATCGCCAGATGGGTCCTTCCTTATCAACAGTGAGCAATTGTTTCAACTTCTTTTTGATTTGGGATCCTAGGCTGGCTGGTTGAGGAGAATTTTTCATTTTTAATTGTTCTGCTTCAGCCTTAGGAACCCATTTTTGTTTTATTTGAACAATTTTTGGAGCGAGGGAACTTTCATTTGTCCTAAGTGATTGTTCAGATAAATGATCTTTCAAAATTGGTTCACGTGATAGCCTTCTCAGATGTTTGACTGAGTGAATCTTGAGAGGATACCTTAAAAATGGCAGTTTGACCTCCCTCTCAACATTCACCCTATCAATCTTGGGCTTATTCACAACATTATCAACAATCACCGGATCATTTGGTTTGCGAGAGGAAACAGACTTATAACAACAACATTTCATTAATTTAACACAATCCAGAGAAACACATTTAGTACAGCGATTCGAGACAGAAATCTTAGAACTAGAAGACTTAGGAGCCACTCTCTTAGCATAACTAGTAGATGGCTCACTAATGCTAGAACTAGACTTATTCTTAACATAAAATATGGCGCTCGACCGCTGACTCTTATTGCTTAATCTCGACTCTTCTTCTCTCTTCTTCCTTCTTATTTTGTCTTCAATCCACTCTCCTTTCCTCTCGACTCTCTTCTTCACATCTTTCCCTGTCGGAGAATGAGACTTGGGGTGAGAAGGAGAAGTCTTAAAACTATCGCTTGAGTTTTCAGAAGTGTTTTCAGAAGTAGAAGGGGAAGAGGGTTGAGAAGCTGTGTTAGACTGAGAGGCGGTTTTCAAAGAAGATATTTCTTTTAAAAGTTCATCCTTTTCCTTTTCTAAAACCTGCTTTTCTTTTTCAAAAGAATCTTTTAACTCAGCAAACTTTCTCACCAATGGTGGAATGTAAGCTGGTTTCTCAGCAACAATATTCTCAGAAGAATCAAAAGATCGCTCTTTTCTTTTGCTGTTGCTGGTAGAGGACTTGCGGAGCCTGTTGTTAGAGGAGTTCTTCTTCATTTGCATATGATTGTTGAACCTCGAAGTAAGAAGGGCTATTTGTCTCTGAAAATCATGCATCTCATCATCATCTGAATCATTCTTAAATCCAATGTCACTGTCAGAACTTTCACTTTCTTCAACTATCATCTTATCCTTCTTGGAGCCAGACTTCGATGGCTTGTCAAGCATCAGGGCTAGGGTGTCAGCAAGCTTGTCCACAGCTCCCTTCCCTTTGTCAGCTGTCACAGTGGCGACCACAAGGTCAGAAAAATCTTCAGCATACTGGTCAAGTGTATTGTACACAGCATGGATGTCCATTTCATCAAGGTCTTTCGTGTGCCTTATCTGTGAGCTCAGCTTCTTCCAGTCAGCTCCAAGAGAAGATAGAAATCTCACGTTCAGTTCCATGTTCGACTTGTGCACGCCAATCTTTCTCATCTCATTTATCAATTGCAGGAATCTGAGGTAGGTGTCTTCAAGTGATTCTCCGAGCTTGGCTTTGAATGAGTCGTAAGCAGTGAATGTGCTAGCTTTCTTCGCCTTTACTCCGATCTCAGTGCCTTGCATGATCTTGAAGATCTCATCCCACATCTCTTTTGCAGTTGACATGCTGTCAATCTGCATATAGATGTCATTCGGGATGGCCTGCAACAGATAGGTCTTGGCAATGAGATCTGCTCGGAGTCTTGCTCTGTCCTCATCATCATATTCATCTACCGTTTTTGGTCTCCACTCAATCTCAACAGGTGGATTGTTTCCATTGTCTCTCTCAACAGCTATCATCAACTGAGTAGGTCCATTTGTGATAGAGTCAAGAAGACCTGAGGATTGGTCCTTGCTCTCCAGAAAGTTCAGAAATCGGTTCTTCCATACATTATACTCACCCCTTCGTAGGATTGGGGGTCTTGTATCATTTCCAATTGATAATGCGTCCATGTTAAAATTGATCGGGCTGATCAGTTGATTGATTTGATTCTGTTTTGTTGTTTAAGTCTTCAGTCAGATGTCTTTGTTCTGGTTGCAAAGTGTCTAAATCGGGCAAGGTGTTGAAGGATCGCTCAACTTCGCTAAGATCGCTCAAGTTTACAAACAATCTCTCAACTTTACAAAAGGATCGCTCAAGTTTACAAAAGATCGCTCAACTTGTAAAAAGATCGCTCAAGTCTTAAAAAGATCGCTCAAGTCTTAGCAAACAATCTCTCAACCTTTAAAAGGATCGCTCAACACTTAAAAAAGAATCTCTCAACTTTACAAACAATCTCTCCACAATACAAAAAGATCTCTCAACTTTAAAAAACAATCTCTCAACTTCACAAAAAAATCTCTCAAGTGTAAAATCGCTCAAGGAGAATCGCTCAACAGCAAATCTCTCAACTTAAGAATCTCGCAGGTCCAGATCGCTCAAGTTCTGGATCGCGCAAGGAGGTTTGCGCAAAAGGCTGAATCGCGCAAGAGGATCGCTCAACCTGAGAAAAAAATTGCGCAAAGTCCAATTTCGCGCAGGAAGAGTTGCGCGAAACTCCAGATCGCGCAGGAGAAATGTTGCGTGAAGTCTGAAATCGCGCAGAAGGGAGTTGCGCGAATCTGTTCTTCTTTCTGAGGTGTTGCGCGAAAATCCAGAATCGCTCAAATCTGGTTTAATCTGTACGCCAACCTTCAGATAGAGATTTTCTCCAGAAATGATTCCTTCAAGCCTAGAAACACTTTCCTTCAACCATTTTCCTGCAAAAACAACAATAAAAATAGAACCAAAAATCGCTCAAGTGCGAAACTTCAACGATGAAGAATCGCGCAGGAGTGTTTTTCAGCCTTCAATCGATCGATCAGCTCCTGCTCTGATACCAGATGTTAGGTCCCTGTTTTCTAATCTATAAAATGTATGTATGGAAGACGGATCTGGGAATGAAGCTTTCCATTGATGTGATGAAGAAGTTTACAGAATGATATGAAACTTAAGCGTAAAACTTCTATCACGAGAATAGGCACTGCGGCACTAGGAATATCGAAAAGCTTAACCTAGCCTTTCCCTTAAGGCATATATATAGCCTGACGGGAAAGGTAGGTTTTACAATCATTTGGGCTCCTTTTCCTAGGAGGCCCATACCTAAAAAGGTATAAAACCTTTATTACAAAATTGCCTTAAAAGGCCTATTCATTATTCTAGCTAACTATAAACTAGCAAAGTAACATTGATCACAATTACAATGAAAATATCTCTAACAATAATAATAATAATAATAATAATAATAATAATAATAATAATAATAATAATAATAATAATAATAATAATAATAATAATAATAATAATAATAATAATAATAATAATAATAATAATAATAATAATAATAATAATAATAATAATAATAATAATAATAATAATAATAATAATAATAATAATAATAATAATAATAATAATAATAATAATAATAATAATAATAATAATAATAATAATAATAATAATAATAATAATAATAATAATAATAATAATAATAATAATAATAATAATAATAATAATAATAATAATAATAATAATAATAATAATAATAATAATAATAATAATAATAATAATAATAATAATAATAATAATAATAATAATAATAATAATAATAATAATAATAATAATAATAATAATAATAATAATAATAATAATAATAATAATAATAATAATAATAATAATAATAATAATAATAATAATAATAATAATAATAATAATAATAATAATAATAATAATAATAATAATAATAATAATAATAATAATAATAATAATAATAATAATAATAATAATAATAATAATAATAATAATAATAATAATAATAATAATAATAATAATAATAATAATAATAATAATAATAATAATAATAATAATAATAATAATAATAATAATAATAATAATAATAATAATAATAATAATAATAATAATAATAATAATAATAATAATAATAATAATAATAATAATAATAATAATAATAATAATAATAATAATAATAATAATAATAATAATAATAATAATAATAATAATAATAATAATAATACATGAAACTAAAGACACGCATTAATATAAATTAAAAATGCAGCAACCCTGAAAGGTATAAATTATGTAATATAATGGATTTTAAAAATTGTAGCACGTAAATTAGAAAGAAAGAAATTAAACAAAGGAACAATAATGGAAATAGATAACTCCTAGCTAATGGATAAGAAGAGAGCATTAAATGCAGCAAAAACAAAATAGGGATAAACAATACGGTTGAAGGAGTAAAATAAGGAAACATAGTAAAATGTCATATTAGCCCAAAGAGAGTATACGTGATCCTCCCTAAAACAAGATTAATTCAATGGCTAAGATCTATTCTTTTTTCCTCTCCTAAGATTAAGTTC
Source organism: Cuscuta epithymum (assembly GCA_945859915.1). Lineage (NCBI taxonomy): Eukaryota > Viridiplantae > Streptophyta > Magnoliopsida > Solanales > Convolvulaceae > Cuscuta > Cuscuta epithymum. Next base: position 329,376 of record CAMAPF010001075.1, read on the forward strand.
TCACATGAACCTAAATCTCTCTCTCTCTCTCTCTCTCTCTCTCTCTCTCTATATATATATATATATATATATATATATATATGAGTAATCTTCCGGTCAGGTATACCTGACCGGAGCCGCCGTCCGGCCTCCTCCTTTTGGAGGCCTTTCCGGTGGTATTTTTTGCTCAAATTTTTTTTGTATGTTCCTCATCAATTTGACGACCTTCCCGAATGTTCCTATAAATTCCAGAATGTGACTAACTCAAGAAGAGGTTTCAGGGGTGCAAGAGGAGGAAATATGAGAGGTCAATTTAGAGGTGGTTATAACACAAGAAGAGGAAGAGGAAATTGGCATGGTGCACAAAATCAGAAGAAACAAGATAGATCCAATGTGCAGTGCTATGTTTGTAGTAAATATGGGCACTACTCCTATGAGTGTTGGTACAGAGATTAGTCTGGAGATAAACAAGAAGAGGCAAATGTGGCTGCTCAGAATGAAGGATCAGTTAAGGAAGAGGTGTTGTTTATGACAACAACTACTTCAGAGGGTGATAAAGTTGTGAAGAATGTATGGTATTTGGACACGGGATGCTCAAATCATATGTCCTGTAGGAAGGACTGGTTCTTGGAGCTAGATGACACCACCAAGAGCACAGTGAAATTTGCTGATAATAGCACTGTAAACTCAGAAGGAATAGGCAAGATTCAGATTAAGTGCAAGAATGGTAAATATGCTCTCATTTCTGATGTATAGTTTGTCCCTAAAATGAAGCATAATTTACTTAGCATTGGGCAGTTGCTTGAGAAAGATTATAGTATTGATATGAAAGACAAATGTATGAGGATTTATGACTGTAATGGCTTGTTAATTCTAAAGGCTCCATTGGCAGCTAATAGGACCTTTAAAATTGACATGAATGTGAGGAAGTCTATATGCTTTAAGTCTGGAATACAGGAGGAAAGTTGGCTATTGCATTATAGGATGGGACATCTGAATTGGAAAAGTATAAAAACACTAGGTAACAAGGGAATGGTTTCAGGATTGTCAAGAATAGAATGTGGAGAGAAGTTATGTGAGTACTGTATTTCAGGGAAGCAAACTAGGAAACCATTCAAAAGCTGGATTCCAACGAGAACTTCACAATTACTGGAAGTGGTATATTCAGACGTTTGTGGGCCTTTTGATTGTCCATCTCTGAATGGAAATATGTACTTTGTTTCGTTCACTGATGATTTCAGCAGGAAGATGTGGATCTATCTTATAAGGCACAAGTCTGAGGTGTTCTTAGTGTTCAAAAGGTTCAAAAGTATGGTTGAAAAGCAAAGTGGCATGTTTCTGAAAACCATCAGGACAGATGGAAGAGGTGAATATGTGAATGGAGATTTTAAAGACCTCTGTGAAAATGAGGGCATTGTTCATGAGGTTACTGCTCCATATACACCACTGCATAATGGTGTATCTGAGAGACGAAATAGGACAGTGTTGAACATGGCAAGAAGCATGCTCAAAACCAAGAATCTTCCACATGGTTATTGGGGTGCAGCTGTGACTACTGCAGCATATCTTTTGAACCTATGTCCTGCAAAAAGGTTGGGGTACATTACCCCTGAAGAAGTATGGACTAGAGTAAAACCTCCAGTAGGACATCTAAGAGTGTTTGGGTCAGTATGCTACAGACACATTCCAAATGAAAAGAGAAGAAAGTTGGAAGATAAAAGTGAGAGAGGCTGATTTTAGTGGGGTATGATCCAACTAGTGCCTACAAACTTTGGAATCCAGTTGAGAATAAATGTGTGATAAGCAGAGACATAATAGTAGATGAATCAAGCAGCTGAAACTGGAGTGATGATAAAGAAGATGGGACTTCAATTCCAATACTTAACACTAATTTGAGGAAGAATTTGAAGGTCATACTTATCACAATGGTTCTGGTACAGATTCAAGTGGATTTCAGCCTATAAGGCCAGTAAGAAGTAGGAGAATGCCAACAAGGTTGGAAGAATATGAGTTGTTCCCAGATAATGTCATCAATGAGGATGGAAGAACCTATAACACATGAAGATGCAATGAGGGATTCTAAGTGGCTAGAAGCTATGAAGGAAGAGCTGAATTCAATAAGCAAGAATAATACTTGGGCATTAACTGATCTGCCTAATAACAGAAGACAAATCACACTGAAATGGGTATACAAACTAAAGAGGAAGCCAGATGGGTCTATTGCAAAATACAAAGCCAGATTAGTAGCAAGGGGATTTCAGCAAAAACAAAGTGTTGATTATGATGAAGTTTTCTCACCTGTGGCTAGATTGGAGACAATAAGGGCAGTAGTGGCAGTAGCAAGTTTAAAAAGATGGCTTCTACATCAAATGGATGTAAAATCAGCATTTCTAAATGGTCCACTACAAGAAGAAGTGTATGTAACACAGCCACCAGGGTTTGAGATAGAAGGATCAGAGAATAAGGTGTATAAACTCAAGAAGGCTCTATATGGGCTTAAACAGGCTCCTAGGGTTTGGAATAGGAGAATTGATGGTTTCTTGAGCAAGCTGGATTTTAATAAATGTAGTGTGGAGCATGGTGTGTATACTAGAGTGCAGAATGGAGATCTACTTATTGTCTGCCTCTATGTAGATGACCTGCCTCTATGTAGATGATCTACTCATTACAGGTAGCAATAGAATTCATATTGATGAATTCAAGAAGAAGATGCAAGATGAGTTTGAAATGACTGATATTGGGAGTTTGACTTATTTTCTTGGTATGGAATTTGTTCATACTAAGAAAGGATATCTTATTCATCAAAGAAAGTATGCAGAGGATGTGCTTAAACGATTCCAGATGCATAACTGTAATCCAGCCATGACACCATGTGAAAGTGATTTGAAGCTTGGGAAGTGTGAGAATGAAGAGTCAGTTGATCCAACACTTTTTAAGCAATTAGTTGGAAGCCTAAGGTATTTGTGTTCAAGCAGACCTGATATTACTTATAGTGTTGGACTGATCAGCAGGTTCATGGATGATCCAAGGATGTCTCATTAGACAGCAGCTAAGAGGATATTGAGATATATAAAAGGGACACTAGACTTTGGTATATTGTTACCAAATTCAGTTGATAATAAAGAATCTTCAATATTAAATGGATATGCAGATTCAGATTGGGATGGGGATATCACTGACAGGAAGAGCACAACTGGATATATATTCATGATTGGAAATGCTCCTGTTTCTTGGTGTTCAAAGAAACAACCTGTAGTTGCACTGTCTTCGTGTGAAGCTGAATATATTTCAGGTGCTTATGCTGCGTGTGAAGCTATGTGGCTACAGAAATTAATGGGAGAAATGCAGATCAAGATTGGGAGTGCACCATTGCTGAGGATAGACAATCAGTCAGCAATCCATCTAGCAAATAATCCAGTGGCACATTCAAGGAGCAAACATATTGATACTCGGTTTCACTTTCTCAGAGATCAAGTAAATAAAGGAAGACTGAATTTAAAGTATTGCAGTACATATGATCAGTTAGCTGATGTCTTGACAAAGCCATTGAAGATTCAGTTGTTTTTAAAAATTAGAAGTGCTTTGAATATATGTTCTTGCACTGAGATTCAAGGGGTATGTTGAGTAATAAGAATCTCAGTGGACTGGGCTAGGAGTTGTAATAGGGCCAATTATATGGAGTGTAAATGTGTAATAAGCTTGTTGTACTGCGTGTATAAATACCTAAATCAGTAATAAGAATTTTAGATTTGCTTCCACATTAACTCTCTCTCGTATTGTAACTAACTAATAACTATCGCCATAGCATATTCTTTAAACTTACTCCTTTATACAAATCTCAATAATACACTTATACACTCGTAATTTTCATCCCCTTGACATATATGCCCCGATCAAATCGATGTTTATTTAACAACATAAAATAAATACTTCGTATAATAATAAATGATGACACTAAGTCAGTAATTAATACTTTCTCTATCCTAAAGAACTTTTTACTTTCCTTTTGTAGGCTAGGGATGTTTTCTTTTGGACTGTTTTCAGTCGCAGGCTAGACCAGACCAAATCAGACCAGACCAGACTTAAACAGACCAGACCAGACTTGGATAGTTATAAAATACACAGAGACCAGACGTTTAACAGACCAGACCAGTTCAGACCAGACCAGACCAGACCAGACCAGACCAGACCAGATCAGACCAGCAAATTTCAGTCCAAAAGAAAACATCCTAGGTGTCCCCAAATAAAGTATGTTTTCTTATTTAGTACTCCGTAATTTTTTTTCACTGTACTCCGTTACCCTTGAGTAATAATGAATGCATATTGTGGAACAATGTTAAGTAATAATTAAGTATTGTCAACCGTGTAGTGTATCTGTGTATGGTAATATTAGCCTCGGTAACATGGGCATTTTACGAAGTCAAAAGAAAGAAAAAAATGGTTCATAAAGTGTGTGCTATACAAACTCCAAAGTTTAAATATGAATTAATTTAATATGATTTGAACAATAAAAAAGAATCTGGCATCTAAAAAGTTTTAGAAAATTGACGTAAGAAAGTGTAAAAACAAAGTGAAATTTTAAAATAAGAGTGCTTTTTTCCCTTTCAAAATACGTAGTATATACTCCCTCCGTATTGAAACATTCTCTACACTAACTTTGGGCACAATATTTTAGATAGAATAGTACGGGTAGTGAATGTGTAAAAAGAGTAGTAAATAGTGTGTAAAAGTATTAAAGGGAAGATAAAAAGTAGATAAAACAAGGGTAATTGAGTATTTTGTAAAGGGTAAGTTTACCAAATTGCAAGTTTAGAGAACTTTTAAATACATTCCAAAAAGGGAAAGTGTAGGTAAACTTTAAATACGTTTAATCACCGTCATTTTTAAAAAGTGATGCCAAGTATGACATTAATATTGGCATATTAATGTATGTTGCTGTCAAATATGCCAACAAGGCAACATGGTTTGAGTATAATAATAATTTACTCTTACTCATGCAAAAAACTTGGTTTTTTGTAAAACTCCCATTAATTTTGATTTTATTTGAGAAAGTTCAAGTTCCCTAAAATTTTGAAAAAGGAAAAGCGATTATAATGCTTGAAATGTACGTAGTACTACGTAGTAGTTTAGAATAATATATATACACATACTGATGTGCTCACTTACACAATCCATTTCTTACTTCTCTGTTTACTCCTGCTTGCATTCAACAACACCTAAGCCTTAGTCCCAAAAAAATATTGGAGTCGGCTTTACTCTTGCTTGCCTTATGTAGCAGAAATTAATTTAAACTCCATTTAACAAAAGAAAGAGTACTATTACAGTTTGTTTGGATTGGGAGAATAATTTGCATAATTTAATCTGACTTGATATACACGTGAGATGTAGGACTAATAGATAATTCAACGGTCTGAGATCTTGAGCTCCACTTTTTCGCCGATCTCGAGGTCGTGTTGGCCGCTCCCTTCCCGTCCGATGCGCAAGGCACCCTCCTAGTTGGGTAGAGGATCCCAATCCGTGTTTCATAGCCTTTCCTTTCAAATTACTCCTAAACATTACGTTTGAACGACCCTTAATAGTTCTCGCTGCACAAAAAATGTCCAAAGTCTACCATTGCAAAGTTTGCACTATAGAATCTCCCATCTATGAGCCTCTAATTCTGACATACAAGTATGTTACACGTAATAATAATGGGATAAAGTTGATTATATGTCAAAAAAGCTTCGTCATTCTGCCCTTTTGACCTGATGTGAATGGTCATGCAAAGGAGGACATTGTTGAGGATCATAAGAGGATCTCCAATGTGGAGATGGATTGCAAAAGAAAATGGACCTAATCATACTTAGTTGGCAATCACAGAAGAGATACAAGGTCCAACATGAGGTCCATATATGGACCCTCGGTCTCACTTTGGAAGCTTGGATGGGAGTGCACTCACTTTACTTATTTCTTTGCATTGGAGCACAACTTGAACAGACCCTATCATTTTTAGAAAATCGATCCATACATCAAATAGACCTTTTCCATTGTGTTGCCACATCATCTCCAATGCACCATGGCATTGGAGATGCTCTAAGAGCCAAAAATATTTACAAAATGGAATGTTGAAAGATCAACATACAAGGGTCTCCCCGTTTATGTTCAAAGGCTGGTCCATACCTTAAACGTATCGCTGTTTAAAAAGTTAAATATGGATTTTGTCGATATGATATCGATTTTCCCTTCATTCCAAAACTGGGTTTTGGTTAACCAACTTTCGAGGGAAGATAAAATACTAGACAGATATCTGCCAATTCCAGTTAGTGTAGATAAAAGAGATCGATCGCCTAAAAGATAATATCAGATCGACAAATTGCAGTTCATGGATAGAGATCAAAGAAGAAAGGAAAGTGGAGGCCGGAGATAGAAAAAGAAAGGCAACGGGGCGGAGCATGGTGTGAATTCGATAAACCAATGGTATTTCTTTCAAAATGGTAATCCGACCGTGAACTATCATTTTATTTAATCGCTTAACTTGATAGTTTTTTTAAAGAATATTACCCAAAATAAGACTAAAAAGGTTTGAAAATTCCAAAATAGGACTATCATGTTTTTATTCCCAAAATAGGACTAATTACTGTCATGTTTTGGCAGTACAAGACTTCAAACATGGCAGTATTTTTCAAACTTGTCAGTAATAACTCCTATTTTGGGAATAAAAAACATGACAGTCATATTTTGGAATTTTCAAACTGTTTTTGTCCTATTGCAGGAACATTCCCTTTTTTATATAAAAAAATTGATACGGTTAACCAAAAATATAATGGGTTTTAGTTCTTTCCCTCCATTATGTGGTTATAGTTTTTTGTCCCTCTATTTTCAAAACCTTCCACCCCTTTTCTCCTTTTAATACCCTTCTTGCTCTCCCAATATAAGCATTTAGGGGTCCAAAAGTTCCCCCGTTAGTGTTTTTTGCACTCCTAACACCTTTGCACTACAAGTAATTAGGGCTGAGCATACCCGACCCAACCCGAACGACCCGATCGGATTTATCCGATCCGTGGCCTTTGGGTCGGATTACCCGACCCGAAACTGACCAACCGAACCGGCCCGACTGTTAGTGGGCTGCCTATAGGGTTCGGTTAGGGTTTGGGCTTTTCCTACCCGACCCGCCCGACCACCCGATATTACAGGCCCAGTATATTTTAATATATATACTAATCCTAAGTTCCTAACCCAATAACCCATAACCCATTAACCCAACCGCCCAACCCTACACCCTTTAACCTAATCTCACTTCACTGCTTCACACTTCGCTCACTTCAGCGCCTCTTTCCTTCGAAACCCTAATTCTCACTTCTCGGTTCTCTACTTTTCTGACTCTCACTCTCTCAGACTTGGCCGTCGTTGGTTCGTTGCTGGGTAGCCGATATTGTTGTCTGACTCGATTGAGTAAAGCACTTCTCTAGTTCTACTGTTCTACACTTGTTTGTTTGTATGATTGTCTCTGACTTCTCGGTTCATAATACGGTATTATGAATTTATGACTTATGTCTATCTTTGATACTTGATATGTTGGTTTATCTTCATCTGTTGCAGTCCATCTGTGTTCTGAGTGGAAGTGTGGAAGCCCTCAAGGCCTCAAGCCCATAGTCCGAAGTCCGAACTCTGAAATCCTTAAACTCTGTCCTTCTGCAGTTGTGTGACCCAATATATTATATTTTCCTTAAGCTTTGAGAATCACTGAGTCACTGAGGTATAAAATAATAAATACTTTTGCATGTTGGAACGTGGAAGCATTGTTTGATGATGAAATTGAAGTTTGACCCAATGTATTCTGTGTAAATGTGTAATTGTATATGCATATGTGATATACTGATATGTGGAAGCTTGAATAAGGTATTGTTGTTTGACATGTTTGTGGACTTTGTACATCAGAGTGATGATGAAATGGGTGTTTCTGAATTCTGAGTGTCACTATGTGAACACCTTAGAATGATGATGAATTACTTATTAAGTGATTTGGTTGAGACTTGAGAGTTTTCTGAATTCTGAATGTACAATGTCAATAATTTGTTTTGGTTATGACTTATGATGTATTATTGTTTTAATCTGCAATGTCTTGCCCATAATACTAATATACTATGATGAATTGATGATGAGTCATGAGTGGAAGCCACCCTGGTATGATATTATTATTTGTCTTATACCTAGACATGTCAACATGAATTGGTTATTTGGTTACTTGTTTTCTGAATGTACAGTGACATATTGACATCTGATCACTTATCATGTGGAAACTTATGATGTGAATGACTGAATGGGTTGCCTATTTCTCATTTGTGAATGTCTGTTGTGTTCCCTATTTGTAGATAACTGCACTTATGTACTGATTGTTGATGAAGAAGCCTTTTTTACTCTTGTACTCAAAGGAGTAATGAGAGTTGACTGGTTTCTTCCAAGTCTGTAGAGAAGTGATTATGCACAATGCATATTATCCTTCTGTAGATCAGTTTGCTGATTGTTCCAGACTTAGTGTATCATGTATGGTGTTACTTGAGGTGTAATCTTAACTATATGACATAAACTGATAAACATCACTTATCATGTGGAAGCTTATGATGTCAATGGGTTGCCTATTTCTCATTTCTGAATGTCTGTTGTGTTGCCTATTTGTAGATAACTGCACTTATGTACTGATTGTTGATGAAGAAGCCTTTTTTTACTCTTGTACTCAAAGGAGTAATGAGAGTTGACTGGTTTCTTCCAAGTCTGTAGAGAAGTGATTATGCACAATGCATATTATCCTTCTGTAGATCAGTTTGCTGATTGTTCCAGACTTAGTGTATCATGTATGGTGTTACTTGAGGTGTAATCTTAACTATATGACATAAAATGTTGCTTTTTTATTAATGTGTCAATGTGTGATATGTTGCCTATCATGTATGATGAATTGATGATGAGTGGAAGCTACCCTGATATTATGTGCATAGATGGAAGGTCAAACTCCTGAAAGTGTGAACATATCTTTATCTGGAAGTCAACCTCTTTTGAGTCAAGAAACAGTGGTGGAAGCTGAAATTGGTGATCCTAACACTACCAATGACCCATCTGCAGTCACAGAACCACCTCCTGTTTCTGGACAAAAAAGGAAAAAGGTTGAAGTCACTACAGTCAGATCTAAGATTTGGGAGCACTTTTCCAAGATTAAAGATAGCAACGGTGTGGTTATTAAGGGCAAGTGTGATTATTGTGCCAAAATTTATTGTTGTCACTCAAAAAAGCATGGTACTTCCTCCATCAGGAATCACATGCTTAGCTGCTTAAAAAACCCTCATGCTAAAGACACTAGACAGGCCCTTTTAACCTTTCAATCAGTCCCTCCACAGCATGGTCAACCTTCTGAAAATGTTGGGGTCATAGGAACCTGGGTCTTTGATCAAGATGCTACTAGGAGAGCTCTAGGAGAAATGCTAATCATTGATGAGCTTTCTTTTAGATTTGTAGACAGACAAGGTTTTAGGAAGTTTATGTCAGTAGCATGTCCTAGATTTGTAATACCTTCTAGGTGGACAATTGCTAGAGACATCTATCAGATATACCTTGATGAAAGACTTATCCAAAAAAAGATGTTCAGGGAACACAGTCAAAGAGTCAGTATTACCACTGATACATGGACCTCTGTACAGAGGATAAATTACATGTGTATAACTGCTCATTTCATTGATGATCAGTGGAAGCTTCAGAAAAGAGTCATTTCCTTTGTCCCTGTCACTTCTCACAAAGGGGAGTACCTAGCTAAAGCCCTAGAGACTTGTTTGCTTGAGTGGGGTCTAAGAAACATTTTCACTGTCACAGTAGATAATGCTAGTAGTAATGATACTGCTGTTGGGTTTTTTAAGAAAAAATTGATGTCTTGGGGTGCTTCTTCTGTGAAAGTCAAGTATGTTCATATGCGTTGCATTGCACACATTTTGAACTTAGCTGTCCAAGATGGGCTTAAAGATGCTGATAGTTCTGTTAAGAGAATTAGGGAAGCTGTTAAGTATGTTAGGAACTCACCTGCTAGACTGCAGAAGTTCAAAGATATATCTAACTTGATAGGAGTGGAAGCTAAGTGTGGTTTGCACCTGGATGTTCCAACTAGGTGGAATTCCACTTACCTAATGCTTAAATCTGCTATTTCTAATGAGAAAGTGTTTGAAGCGTATGAGGAGAATGAGAGTGCATTTGGTACTGATTTGGGTAGTGACATTCCTGATGTTTTAGACTGGATTGCAGTTGAAACTTTTGTGACCATTTTACAAAATTTTTATGAATTGACTCTTAGAGTTTCTGGCGCACTCTATGTTACTTCCAATACCTTCTTTTCTGAAATATCTGATTTGTTCCTTGTCCTAAAAGACATGGTTGCCTCTCCATCTGCTTCTGTCAGTGCAATGGGGACTACTATGAAAGCAAAGTTGGACAAGTACTGGGGTGATCCTGAAAAAATGAACTCCTTGATCTTCTTTGCTAATGTGTTAGACCCTAGGGACAAGTATGAGTATATGCCATTTCAGCTCAATGCTTTATATGGTGAAAAAAATGGTGCCTTGTTTTTTGCCAAAGTGAAGTCTGGCCTCATTGAGTTATATGCTGATTATGTTGTTACATACTCTGATTGTGTTGGTGGAAGTTCTAATTCTAGTTCACATAGTGCTGCATCTGTGGAAGTCAATAATGCTGAGCACAGGCTAGTGTCAAGATTTAAGGCTGAGTTAAAAAAAAAGAAACTAGAGAATGGTCAGTTAGGAGTTAAAAAAACTGAACTTGATATATATCTTGAAGAGTCAATAATTGAGGAAGATATGGACTTCGATATACTGAGATGGTGGAAGTTAAATAGTGAAAGATTTCCTATTCTATCTAAGATGGCTAGAGATGTACTTGGTATTCCAATCTCCACAGTAGCTTCTGAGTCCACATTCAGTACCAGTGGTAGGGTTTTGGACTGTTTTAGAAGTTCTTTAAGTCCCAAAATTGTGGAAGCCCTTATATGTGCACAAGATTGGTTGAGAATGGCTAACCAGCCTATTTCAGTTGAAGAAAACATGGATGATGTGGACAGATTAGAAAAAGGTAATACTGTTATGCCTTTTTTGTTTATTTAAACATAATTTGTAATAGAATGTTTTCTTTTTTCATTTCTAACACTGCTATTTCTTTGTTTTACAGAATTAACAGATGTAAATCTTGGTAGTGCTGCTACTGGGGCTACTGGATCCTCTAATGGCCCATTGAGTGTACACTTTTTGTTTGCATTGCTATTTTTTGGAATTAATTTGTGAAGCATTTCATAATGAATTTGAATATTTGATTATCTGACTATGATGCCTCATTGTGGAACTGGAAAGAACTAGTGAACTACTATGATGGAATTAAGATTCCACTCATTCCAGTGCCCACTTGGTACAATGTTATTGGCCCCTTATCCGTTTGTCCCTTGGTCCCTTGGAAAGCTTGCATGGTAAACCACTTTTATGTTACAGTTCATACCTATGATGAACAGTTTGAACACACATTTGGCTGTGATGAATGTTTCCAGGGTTTAGAGTTTTCACTTTAAACTTTTGACTAATTATCCCATGACTCATGGATGATTGTGTTGGTGTTAATCCTGTTTGGATAGTATGCCCATATCCTTTGTGAGATCATATGTGAGATAACTTGGAATCAATCTGAGCCTAACTTTGCATACCTGAAACTGTTTATGAGTATTTACTTCTAAAGTTTATGAGTATTTACTTTTACAGTTTACTTATACAGGATGAAATATCCAATATGTTAATTTGATGGTCTGGGGTCTGGAATTTGGATTGTTCACTGTGGAGCATGGAGTATGTGTGAAGTAATGAAGTAATCATCCTCTACTGGTATAAATTTCAGTGTATGTTGTGACCCTATTATAACATATCAGTCTGATATATATGATAAATTAAGTAATATATATGGCAATGATGAAGCTTCCACTCATTACTGAATCTAAGGGGTTTAGGGTAGGTATTGCTCTTTCAGTTCTTAAGTGATAACTGAAATGGTAGCGGATGCCCCCTATCCTCCATGAATGATAATAAGCATTCTGAGCCATCTCATTGTCTTCTATAGTCATTTGGGAATTTTGAAGTTCTGATTTTGTAAAAATAGCTTATTCTGTATCTTCTATGTATTATTTTCATAGTATACTTCAATTCTTTGTGAAGTTGATACTTGTTTATGTCTTCTACTGGTTATCTGGTATAGTGGTATGCTACTCAGCTACTAATCCTACTATTAAGCTTGTATATAGTCGGACTGTCTGAGTTTAAAATGAAATACAATTGGATTGTCATTTTATTTTTCAGTGTATGTTGTGACCCTATTATAACATATCAGTCTGATATATATGATAAATTAAGTAATATATATGGCAATGATGAAGCTTCCACTCATTACTGAATCTAAGGGGTTTAGGGTAGGTATTGCTCTTTCAGTTCTTTAGTGTAACTGAAATGGTAGCGGATGCCCCCTATCCTTTATGAATGATAATAAGCATTCTGAGCCATCTCATTGTCTTCTATAGTCATTTAGGAATTTTGAAGTTCTGATTTTGTAAAAATAGCTCATTCTGTATCTTGTAAGTATTATTTTCATAGTATACTCCAATTCTTTGTGCAGTTGATACTTGTTTATGTGTTGCACTGGTAATCTGGTATAGTGGTATGTTGCAGTTAAGCTTGTATATAGTCTGAGTTTAAAATGAAATAGAATTGGATTGTCATTTTCTTTTTCAGTCTATCTTGTGACCCTATCATAACATATCAGTATCATATATATGAATTGTATGTATAGTTGATCGGGCTAAACTTGCAAGTATACAAGTGCCGATGTAGTAATAAAATACCGGTAAATACCGGGTCGATCCACAGGGAAATGGTTGATATTATAAAGTCGAGTATTGAATGCAAAGAATGTAAATGATATATTTTTTTAGGAACTTTGCTCTTTGAGATTGGTTTAAACAAGAATGAGAATTACTAAGGCAATCGGGATTCACCTAAATGCTTTAATATTTGTTTAATAATAGTTCTTCCCCAATAATCATGAATACGATGTCGCTAATATATTCTCAACTCCGGTTAAGGCAGCGAGAGCATGGTTTTCGTTACGTGTAAGTCCCGTTACGGCTTACATTCATCTACCGAAAACCCCGTTGAATATCAAGACATCACACCCGTATCATATAAGACCGGATATATTTCTATTCTCGGTACTATATATGTTTATCCTTTAATGTTCATAGTTTAGACTTCAACGTTAATTGCAAGCATAAACTAAATTTAACATACTTCTATGTTGTACACCATAGTCATAAACAATCAAAATATAAAGGATAAATCACAATTTATTGGTTTAGAACTTTTATCAAACACCTAGTGTGCATAGAGGTTCATCCCTAGCCTTAGCTAAGAAATTAGCCTCTAATGCTCATATTAATCAACATACAATAATGAAATGTAATGGAACATGAAATTACAAAGGAAATAATACCTAAACACCAATGATTTCGGAGGTTGAAGTTTCCTCCTCAAGAACTTGAAGAAAATACCAAGAACAAAAATATAAAAGCTAAGAATTAATCTATGGAATGGAATGTCATTGCTTGATGAATTAAGGGCTTTATATAGGCTAAAGAATGGCATCTTTTAGTCTATTCAAGCCTAACAATCGGATATGGAAGCAATATTTGATCAGATATGGAGGAAGATGGGTTTTTCCCATCAGAAATCTTCTGCACGTCGGACTGTTTTAGCAAAAAATCGGAACAACCGGCGCCGGTTATAGCATGTCCGGCGCCGGTTGGGTGCAAAAATGCATTCCTGACGACCGGCGCCGGTTATAGGGACTCCGGCGCCGGTCCCTGCGCCCAATTTTGTACTTCGCTTCTTTTCTTCGTTTGATGCCCGAAATTGATCCCGAAGTGCCGGTTTTCGATCCCTTTTGACTTTTGACCCTATTTTTATTGCTCCATGTCGTATTTCATGTTTCCGCTAACTCGAGAATATTTATCTGTTTTTGCTTCATATTTTTGTACAGATAAATGTAATTACTTTATGTAAAACATAAGTAATTATTGTGTTTATCAAATTCCCCCACACTTGAGCGTTGCTAGTCCTCGAGCAATGTTGTCGCCTTTTGATGCCTTGGTTAGTTCAACAAAAATATATGCATAAAAATAAATTATTTTAAGAGAGGTAAAAAAAATGTTTGTAAACTCTTTTTTTCGTTCTCGGTCCAAAACCCATTTTTCTATTAAACACAAAAAAAAATATCATTAGATTTAGAAAAATTACTTATACTCTTGAAAATAAAGGAAGGATTTGTGACTATGGTTTTTTTTTTTGGGTGAGTGGGATGGCTTTTTGGTGTTTTTGACTTTTAAGTTGTATGAATCAATTGAACTTCCTAGATGAGACCATGAGTTTTTTTTTTCTTCTTCTTTTTTTTTCTTTTTTTTTTCTTTTTTTTTTTTTTTCAAACTCATTTGAAAAGGTCTTCAACTAGTATTTACTGAAAGTCATTTGATCATCCCAATTTATTTGATGGGATATGAGGGTGGCTTGTTTTCCAAAACGGTTCTTGAATATTTGAGATGTACTTAAACCATTGTTGGAAATGAAAGAAGATGGTGTTCCTAATCACAAGAGTTCTTTTGGAAGTGGTTTTCAAGAGTAAAAGGTAGTGTAATAAATCTAAAAAAAATGATATTTTTATGTGAATAATAAAAAAAAAAAAAAAACTTTCTCAACCAAATACCCATTAAAAAGAGAATAACATAATTTTTACCTTCCCTAAAAAAAAATATTTTGCACACAAAATTTGTTTAGCTACCCTTGAGATGCACCCCCCACACTTAAGATACATTGTCCCAATGTATAAATCATAGGAGCATAAAACTTCAATCACCATCCACAAAGCATGTGTTTAGAGAAGAGTATGCAATAACAAGAATGAGAACCTAATTTTGTGGGTCGGGAGGGGGGTATCCATATTGACCATAGTAGTGTTGGGTGAATTGCCCAAACCTTCGGTCAATGTTGCCCAAGTGCTCTTCCATCCGTGTATGACGTGTGCGGAGGTCCTCTTGGTTAGCTTCATACACGTTCATCCGTGCGTGCATACGGTCCATGGAGTCACAAATATAGTCGATCCCCTGTGCCATAGTCCGTCGTGGCCGCCCTGCGGGTTGTGCTTCAGCCTCACCCATCTCTTGGTCGCCGTTTTCTTCCTTCCGAACCCATTCGTTACCCACCTTCTTGAAATGGAGGGCTACCATAGTATGTGGCCTCAAGACTTGGGACTCGGAGGTGTACTCCACTTCTTCATTTGAAAGGTCGACGCCAAAATGTCTGAAAATCATTGTAAGTAAAAGAGGAAAAATAAAGTTTTTGTCACCTCTTTTTGTTTTGACGACGCCCCTCATTTCCGTCATGATTAAAGGAGCCAAAGGAATACCCTCGATTTGCCCAAGTCCGTTGATCATTTTATACATTAGGTAGAGGTCCATCCGCCGAAGTACATGCGTGTCACTAGCTCTTGGCAAGATGTTGAAGCTAAGAAGGTATGCGATAAGTCTCTCTTTTGCTTCAAGAACACGAGCCCCAAGATCTGCACCGAATCCATATTCGTTCATGACATCTACCTCATTGTAAGCGGGGTCGGTGATTACCACTACAGAGTTCATTTCAACTGGACGACCGACGTTTGGGATATGAAGCAAGTTGCACAATCTTTGTTTGCTAATAGTGATTTTTGTGCCTTTAACAGTGCTCACAATATCCCCAAACGGGTCCATTTTCCTCTCAATATTGGCATAGAACTCCCGTACAAGCGTCGGGTAGTATGCCCCAGTCAAAGTAAGCATGACGGCCCATCCCAATTTGTCAAAAGCGTTGGAGAGTCGATACAGAGCGTCGATCTCAGGATGCACAGTCTTCTCAACCACTATCTTCCACTTCTTTCTTTGTTCGTACCAAGCCTCATTCTCCGGGGAGGTGAAACGTGGTACGGATGAAGAGGAAGAAGTAGCATCATTTCGTCGTTTAGGAGCCATGGAACCTGCACAATTAGTTCAACACATACACACAACACCATTTGTTCATCAATTCAAGGTAAGATTTGGAAAATTTCTTCAATTTTCTCAAATCTTATGTTCATTGAAGAATTCTTGCAATAATCATGTTTAAAAGATTATGTATCAACAACAAGTATTAGCAACATATCTCTAAGCATCAATTACAGAAAAGAATTCATCAATGAACAAGAAATTCGAAATTAGGGTTCTTGAGAAAAAATTTCAAGAATTTCCCCTAAATTTGAACTTTAATCTCACAATGTTGAACAAGAATCAAGTTTATATATACCAAATGATCATAAGGAATCATCATTCAACATTTATAAACATCTAATTTGTCAAGAATTGTAAAAGAAAAAAAATTCAAGAATTAGGGAAGATTTGAATTTTGAGCTACAATACCTTGGATTGATGTTCAAAGAGTGATGAAGAAGCTTTTTTGTGATGATGCTTGATGCAAAAATGAAGCTTTTGGAACAATTTTAGCTTGGGGGTGGCGGTTTTGGGTGGTTTGGGGTGGTGGCCGGCGAAGAGCTTTGGAGTTGGGAGGTTTTTTTTCGAAAATGTTTGCTCTGAATCGCGACCTGGTTGCTGTTTAAATCGCCGCGACCGGCGCCGGTTATAGGGCATCCGGCGCCGGTTCTTCCATTTTGTTTGCGCCCCGGACTCTCTGTTTCGGACCGGGGCCGGTTGCTTCTGACCGGCGCCGGTCTTTCTTTAAAATTTATATATATTTTTTTTTTTTTTTTTTTTTTTTTTTTTACTATCAAGCATGAATAAATATGAATGTTGTGTATGTGAGTAAACATATTTACTTATAAGTGATTTTAGATCAAATATAAATAAAAAAAATGAATATAACTCAAACATATTTATTCATAATTGATTTTTTTTTTTTTTGTTGTGTTGGGTTGCCTCCCAATTAGCGCTCAGTTTAACGTCGTAGGCCGGACGCAACGTACCTCTATTCTTCCAATTGGCATGCTGCGGTTGCCGAAGTGATATGGTACTCCATGTATGGCTTGAGCCGGTGACCATTTACAAGGAATGGTGTTTGGTCACCGTTTTGAATCATCATTGATCCGTATGGGCGGACCTCGGTGATTGTATATGGTCCTGACCACCGGGATTTGAGCTTTCCAGGGAATAATCGGAGCCGTGAGTTGAAGAGTAATACCTTTTGTCCGACATAGAACTCCCTCCGGTTAATGTTCTTGTCATGCCAAACTTTGGCCTTTTCTTTGTAGATACGGGAGTTCTCATATGCATCCCGTCGGAGCTCTTCTAGTTCATTGATTTGGAGCATTCTCTTTTCTCTCCCAAGGGTGGTATCAATGTTCAGTTGAGAGATAGCCCAATGAGATTTATGCTCAAGTTCCACAGGGAGATGGCATGGTTTGCCATAAACAAGCCGGAAAGGGGACATACCGAGTGGGGTTTTAAAGGCCGTCCGGTATGCCCATAAGGCATCATCTAGCTTTAGAGACCAATCTTTCCTTGAAGAGTTGACCGTCTTCTCAAGAATGGATTTTATTTCACGGTTGGATACCTCCACTTGACCATTAGTTTGAGGATGGTAAGTGGCACCGGTTTTGAACATGCACCCGTATTTTTTTAGGAGGCCGGCAAAATGGGTATTCTTGAAATGAGCACCATTATCACTAATGATACTTCTAGGAACCCCAAATCTTGAAAAAATGTTCCTTTTTACAAATTCTACTACCGATTTAGCCGTGTTGTCCGGTAGAGCAATGGCCTCCACCCACTTAGACACATAATCAACCGCAACAAGGATGTATTCCTTGCCATGAGATTTAGGAAAAGGGCCCATGAAGTCTATTCCCCATACATCAAATATTTCAACCACAAGAATCATGTTTTGTGGCATTTCATTCCTTCGGCTCAAATTTCCGGTGCGTTGACAACGGTCACAAGCTAGGACAAAGCTCCTTGCATCTTTAAAGAGTGTTGGCCAAAAGAATCCACATTGGAGGATTTTAGCCGCGGTTCGATCCGGTCCATGATGTCCTCCACAAGGAAGATTATGGCAATGATCAAGGATAGATAACATCTCCTCATTCGGAACACACCGTCGTATAATTCCATCGGCACAATGCTTGAAAAGATATGGCTCATCCCAATAGTAATGTTTGACATCATGTAAAAATTTCTTTCTTTGATGGAAAGTGAGCTCTTGGGGAAGAATTTCTTTGGCAAGATAGTTCACAAAATCTGTGAACCAAGGTAAGGGAACTCCCTTTACTTCCATGAGCTGCTCATAAGGAAAATCGTCATGAATTACCTCTATTTTCGTGGTGGTATTTGGCTCAAGGCGAGATAGGTGATCCGCTACGAGATTTTCACTTCCTTTCTTGTCCCGAATCTCAAGGTCAAACTCTTGGAGTAAAAGCACCCACCGGATTAGTCGTGGCTTAGCATCCTTTTTATTCATGAGGTACCGGATGGCGGAGTGATCGGTGTAGACAATCACCTTTTGGCCAATGAGGTAAGACCGGAATTTGTCAAAAGCATAGATGACGGCTAGGAACTCTTTCTCCGTTGTTGCATAATTGAGTTCCGCATCATGGAGTAACCTCGATGCATAGTATATGGCATGAAGTTTCTTTTCTCTTCTTTGACCAAGCACAACCCCAATGGCGTGGTCGCTAGCGTCGCACATCAATTCGAACGGTAGAGACCAATCCGGTGAAATGATTATTGGGGCCGAAGTAAGAGCCTTCTTGAGAGTGTTGAAGGCTAGTAAGCAAGATGGAGAGAAATCAAAAGTAGCATCCTTGGCAAGTAAATCACAAAGTGGTTTTGCGATTTTTGAAAAATCTTTGATGAATCGCCGGTAAAAACCGGCATGCCCCAAAAAGCTTCTTATGGCTTTTACCGAATGAGGAGGTGGTAATTTTTCAATAACCTCCACCTTGGCTTGATCAACTTCGATGCCTTGAGGGGAGATTTTGTGCCCCAAGACAATGCCTTCGGTCACCATAAAGTGACATTTCTCCCAATTAAGAGCAAGATGGGTTTCTTCACATCAGACGAGCACTTTTTCAAGGTTATTTAGGCAAACATCGAATGAATTTCCAAAGACTGAAAAATCATCCATAAATACCTCCATATAATCTCCAACCATGTCCGAGAAAATAGCCATGACGCACCTTTGAAAGGTCCCCGGTGCATTGCAAAGACCAAATGGCATCCTTCGGTAAGCAAATGTCCCAAAAGGACAAGTAAACGTTGTTTTCTCTTGATCCTCGGGTGAGATGGCTATTTGAAAATAGCCAGAAAAACCATCCAAGAAACAATAAAATTCGTGACCCGCCACTCTTTCTAGCATTTCGTCCATGAACGGTAGGGGGAAATGGTCTTTCCTTGTGCCGGCATTCAACTTTCGGTAGTCAATGCACATCCTCCACCCGGTAACCATTCTAGTAGGAATTAATTCATTCTTACTATTAAATATGACGGTGATTCCTCCCTTCTTCGGGACTACTTGAACGGGACTCACAAAGTTGCTATCGGATATGGGATAGATAATACCATAGTCAAGAAGTTTGAGAACTTCCTCCTTGACTACCTCCTTCATATTTGGGTTGAGCCTCCTTTGATGTTCCACCGTTGGTTTGTGGTTTTCCTCCATGAGGATCCGATGCATGCATAGAGTTGGGCTTATACCCTTGATATCCGCCAAGGACCAAGCTATTGATGATGTGTGAGCTCTCAATACCCGGAGTAATTTCTCTTCTTGTAAAGAAGAAAGAGTAGAGGAAATTACCACGGGGTATGTAGAATTATCACCAAGGAATGCATATTTGAGATGTACCGGTAGAGGTTTGAGAGTGGGCTTTGGAGGAGTTTGACTTGATGGTTTGAGAATAGAATTCCTTTGTCCAAGGTCTTCAAATCTTTGCCGGTAAGGTCTATGAACGACTTCTCCTTGTAAGAACATCATTTGTTGGAAAATTTCAGAATTTTCTTCTTCTTCGGCATGCCCAAGTGTGAGACATGCTTCAAGAGGGTCTTTTTGAAGTTCTTTTTCAAACATCTCCCGAGTTATAGTATCAATGATGTCAATACTAAAACACGTGGAGCTATCATGATGTTTCTTCAATGAATCCCACACATGGAATTCTTGTTCATCTTCTCCTACTCGGAATTTGACAACTCCGTTCTTCACATCAATGAGGGCGGCGGCGGTGGCTAGAAATGATCTCCCAAGAATGATAGGAATTTCCATTTCTTCCATTTCCAAGATGAGAAAATCTACCGGGAAATAGAATTTTCCCACCTTAACTAGAACATCTTCCATAACTCCCAATGGATAGCGGATTGTTCTATCCGCTAATTGGAGAGCAACCGTTGTAGATTGAAGTTCCCCCACACCAAGCTTTTTAAAGAGGGAATGTGGCATAAGATTTATACTAGCTCCGAGATCACAAAGAGATTTTACCTCTCCAATTTTTCCAATAGAGCATGGGACGGTGAAGCTTCCGGGATCCTTCAACTTTGGGGGGAGTTTATTTTGAAGGATTGCACTACACTCCTCCGTGAGTGTTACGGTTGCAAAGTCCGCTAGTTTCATCTTGTTTGAGAGAATCCCCTTTAGAAATTTGGCATAAGAAGGGATTTCCGCAATAGCCTCCGCGAATGGTATGTTGATGCTTAACTTTGTAAAAATATCAAGGAATTTCTTGTATTGTTTACCATCATTCTTCTTCTTCAACCTTTGTGGATATGGGATAGGGGGAACATAATTTGCCATAGTAGGAAGTGGCGATATATGTTCCTCCAACTCCTCCTCGTCTTGTGTCGTTGGTGCTTCCTCCGGAGTTTTAGGGTCCTCCGTTTGTTTGCCACTCCGCGTTGTTATGGCCATGACGTTTTCCCTTGGATTAACTTCGGTTGTTGTGGGAAATCGCCCTTGTTCTCGAGTGCTTTTTCCTTGGGCAATTTGCCTAATTTGGACCTCCAAGTTGTGGATAGATGACTTGGTGTATTGTTCTATGTTGTCCATGCGTTGGTGAAGTTTCCGGTTTTGATCTTCAAACCGGAGGTCAAGCTTGGTGAATTGTGAGTGGAGATTCCCAATGGATGCCTCCACTCTACTATGATTCTCCTCATTTTGGGCTTTTACACTAGCCACCACATTTTGAGTGAGAGTCTTCATCATCTCCTCCATTGTTTGCTCTTTTTGCCCATGTGTAAACCCGGATGAGGGGTAAGAAGGACCTCCTTGTGGTTTACCTTGGTTAAACCTTTGTTGATTGTTGGAATAGTTGTTGCCTCCTTGGTACCCCCGATTCCCGTAAGAGTTCATATAATTCACATCTTCAAGAGTTTGAGGTGAATTACCTTCCGGTTGTGCAATATTCTCCACACTTGCTACTTGACTAGCTCCTCCAATCACGGCTTGAAGAGCCGTATGAATAGAGGCTTGAAGATCTTTGTGCATAGCTTGTTGAAAATCAGCAAACCGCTTGTCCAATTCATGAGCTATGGACACCTCACTCACACCGGCTAATTTGACATCTCCTCCTTGTAGTTGAGGATTGGAAGCAATGGATTCAAGGATTCGCAAAGCCTCCGTTTCAGTTTTGTTGCCAATATAGCCCTCCGCACGGTTATCTACAATGGCTTGGCATGAAGAGTTCAAACCATTGTAGAATGTATCAATTTGAAGATCAAGAGGAATGCGGTGATGTGGACATTCCTTCAACAAGGCTTTGAAACGCCTCCATGCGTCTTGGAATAGTTCTCCAACTTGTTGTTTGAAGTTGAAGATTCGTTGTCTTAGCTCTTGAGTCATTGTGGGTGTATAATACTTGGAAATGAAAGCATTATAGATACCTTCCCACGTTGTGAAAGTTGCCGGTGTTTGCTCCAAGAACCATCCCCTTGCTCCCCCTTTCAAGGTATAGGGAAAGCTTTTGAGTTTAAGATCATCCTCGGTGAGACCATGCCTAGGGATTCCTTGGATGAATCCATAGAACTCGGTGATGAAGTTTAGTGGATTCTCCCCCGGAAGGCCATGAAATTGAGGCATAGCATTGAAGTAGCTATTTTTCATTTCATAGTCCCGAGCCGCCTCGCTTAGGACGATACATGAGGGAGTGGCGGCAACCACGGGCCTCTTCCTTTCATTGAGTGTTGGCATCATCTTCGCCTTTCTTTCCTTCCGGTTGTGTTTGAGAGTTCTTTCTATTTCAAGATCAAGAGGTTCAAGATGTTTAGAACCTTGACTTCTCAAATGCATTCAAACACAAAGGATAGTCTACACACATGAAATGAAAAGTACCCAAGAACAAGTGAAAAGCAATGGGAAATAAAAATTTCAGGATTTTGTTTGGTTGTTTTAACTCTATAATAACAAGCCGTATTTCCCCGGCAACGGCGCCAAAAACTTGATCGGGCTAAACTTGCAAGTATACAAGTGCCGATGTAGTAATAAAATACCGGTAAATACCGGGTCGATCCACAGGGAAATGGTTGATATTATAAAGTCGAGTATTGAATGCAAAGAATGTAAATGATATATTTTTTTAGGAACTTTGCTCTTTGAGATTGGTTTAAACAAGAATGAGAATTACTAAGGCAATCGGGATTCACCTAAATGCTTTAATATTTGTTTAATAATAGTTCTTCCCCAATAATCATGAATACGATGTCGCTAATATATTCTCAACTCCGGTTAAGGCAGCGAGAGCGTGGTTTTCGTTACGTGTAAGTCCCGTTACGGCTTACATTCATCTACCGAAAACCCCGTTGAATATCAAGACATCACACTCGTATCATATAAGACCGGATATATTTCTATTCTCGGTACTATATATGTTTATCCTTTAATGTTCATAGTTTAGACTTCAACGTTAATTGCAAGCATAAACTAAATTTAACATACTTCTATGTTGTACACCATAGTCATAAACAATCAAAATATAAAGGATAAATCACAATTTATTGGTTTAGAACTTTTATCAAACACCTAGTGTGCATAGAGGTTCATCCCTAGCCTTAGCTAAGAAATTAGCCTCTAATGCTCATATTAATCAACATACAATAATGAAATGTAATGGAACATGAAATTACAAAGGAAATAATACCTAAACACCAATGATTTCGGAGGTTGAAGTTTCCTCCTCAAGAACTTGAAGAAAATACCAAGAACAAAAATATAAAAGCTAAGAATTAATCTATGGAATGGAATGTCATTGCTTGATGAATTAAGGGCTTTATATAGGCTAAAGAATGGCATCTTTTAGTCTATTCAAGCCTAACAATCGGATATGGAAGCAATATTTGATCAGATATGGAGGAAGATGGGTTTTTCCCATCAGAAATCTTCTGCACGTCGGACTGTTTTAGCAAAAAATCGGAACAACCGGCGCCGGTTATAGCATGTCCGGCGCCGGTTGGGTGCAAAAATGCACCGGTTGTGCTGCGCCGGTTGGAAACAGGGCCGAATTGGGCAAAAATTCCTGACGACCGGCGCCGGTTATAGGGACTCCGGCGCCGGTCCCTGCGCCCAATTTTGTACTTCGCTTCTTTTCTTCGTTTGATGCCCGAAATTGATCCCGAAGTGCCGGTTTTCGATCCCTTTTGACTTTTGACCCTATTTTTATTGCTCCATGTCGTATTTCATGTTTCCGCTAACTCGAGAATATTTATCTGTTTTTGCTTCATATTTTTGTACAGATAAATGTAATTACTTTATGTAAAACATAAGTAATTATTGTGTTTATCAATAGTCATTTGGGAGCTTCTGAAGTTCTGAATTCTGATTTTGTATAAAGACTTAATCTGTTTCTTCTAAGTATTTTTTCATTGTATACTTCAATGCTTTGTGAATTTGATACTTGTTTATGTATTGTATATTTGTATGTTGTATCTAGGTAAATAGGTCATCAACTTGTGATGTTTTGAGTTTTGACGTGTTAAAGCTGGGAAGTGGACAATTGGTCAAGTTATCAAGTACTGAAGTACTCTACTACTCAAATACTCAAGTGTGAACTGTGAAGTGGGAACTTATGATTTTGCTGTTTGGGAATTTTTGAATGGCAGCTTGTAAAGTTGTAACATTTATAAGACATTGTAATGTGTAAACTTAGTCCCATTTCATTTTGTTATATTTTTTGGACTTAAACTCAGTATGGTTTGATTGTAAACATCAAAGTTCAAATTGTATTTAAACTCTGATTTTTTTGGCTAATTTGTTAACCCGATTTAACCCGAAACCCGACCCGCGCCCGACATAAACCCGAAAATTTAAAACCCGAATGTTTTTTATTTTAAATGCATAGGATCGGGTATCCATTCAAGTCACCCGATACCCGATAGGGTCTTGGGTTTTTCAAACCGCCCGACCCGAACCCGACCCGTGCTCTCCCCTACAAGTAATCTAATGGAGATGTACTCCCTCCGTCCCTATGTAAGGAACTCGCTTTGAATTGCACACATATCAAGGAAATAAATTTTTTTCTTTCACATCCTTTCACTCATATAATAGTAAAATAAATTATTATAAATTTATTTATCAAATACGGAAATGAAACTTTATTTATGTACATTCATAAAAAGGAATTGAGAAATTTATTTAGGGACAGATGGAGTATAAAGGGGTTTACAGAAAGTAATGTATGCAACCCAGTTTCAGTAATGCAAACAGAAAGTTCTAAACAAGAAAATATATCATTTTTCATTCAAGAAATTTTCTTGTGCTGCTTTTGTTTTTCTTTCCATTCCTCAATTAGAGCTTTTATCTTAGCTTCAACACGGGCATGAAAGCCCGGATAAGGTTCATAGCCCAAGAAAGTCTGAAGAGCCTGTGTATGACATACATTAATAGCTCACAATTAAGACATGTGTATGCAATAAATCCAAACACATATTTGGTTTCTCATGAGCTAGAAGTATTTATTTACCTCAAACAGGACAAAGAAAGGAGCCATGAGGAATGCTTGTGTGAGATTGTCCAGCAAAGCTGGAGCTCGTTTCTACAATATAACGAAAACCATGATTGGGGATGGTCGATCAAACATGTTTAGAAAGAACAAAAGGGTAAAGACATCGGTTCAATACTACCTCAAACACACCGTGCCCTATGAACTGTCCTGTCCAACAGAACAATTGAGCTGCAAGAACTACCTGATCATCATGTGTGACATTACACTGTTATAATATACAAATATTGATATATATATATATATATATACACACACACACACATACACATATTGCTCTAATTATCTGAGCTATTGGGTCAAATTAGAGATGCGATCACGAGACAGCCTGAGGCAAAGGGAGAAATCCATTTTTCATTTGAAGAACAAAGAGACGATCATGAAGATTTTATCTAAAATTACTGTCAGAGATCCACAAATTGTGCAAGTACAAGGATAGAAATTTACATATAACGTGTTGGATGGCCTCCTCATATAAAATTGGTATTTTAGGCTGGAAATTTAAGTTTCATTATTATTATATTAAAACCAATTAAGCAATTGATACTATTATGAATAGAACAAAATATGAATTGGAAAACTGGTATGCTTAATGCATCTTTAACTTGGAATCTGTAGTCTTTCATGTAAGAGAGAATTGTAATATTTGAACAACACACAAATGAAGCAAAGAAAAAAACAAATCTTCGAAACTGGGAAAGATCATGTGTGTCCATTGCGACTAAAACCCCCCACATATATTTCAATTTTCAATAATGGCCTGCTCAAACCTAGCTTAAGCTGAAATCTCTTGTCTTTAGGGAGGAATCTTTACTCTTCATGTACAAGAGAATGATTTAATTTTTTAACAGCATAGAAATAAAAAAAGAAACAAATCTTGAAAATAGAAAAAGATAGCGGTAGTATATGTCAATTAAGACTAGAATCACACATAAATTTCAGTACTGGTCTACTCAAAGGAGTATTAGGCCAGATTCTCTAATCTTTTATGCATAAGAGAATAAGTTTTTAATTTTTAAAATGGAAATGAAAAAACTGTAAATCCTATACATATACCTTCCAGGCTAAGGAGAAACCAAGTACAAGAGCAAGGCGACTGCTTGAGATCCAGCAGAGAAAGCAAAGAAGAGCACCGAGAGAGCCAGCCTTGATGTCCAAACCCACATAGAAGAGGCCATAAATTAAGGTCAGCAAGAAGCCATAGTTGAACACCAGGACAGTATGACCCCAAAGCTGAACTGGAGAGGCGTTGAGAATTGGGGGAGTGAAGTAGAGGAGGACAAGACTGGTGAAGAAAATTGGCCAGACGCAGAGCATGTGAATGAAGATATTCACCGG
The DNA here is from genome assembly GCA_945859915.1 of Cuscuta epithymum. Classification (NCBI taxonomy): domain Eukaryota; kingdom Viridiplantae; phylum Streptophyta; class Magnoliopsida; order Solanales; family Convolvulaceae; genus Cuscuta; species Cuscuta epithymum. Next base: position 355,794 of record CAMAPF010001075.1, read on the forward strand.
GTTGCTGTGGTATGCTCCGTAGAAGGCGAAGTGCTTCTCCAAATCAAACAGCCCCATTTTACCTATCCCCACCTCTCCTTCCTTCCCCTGTTTCCTATTTCTCTTGATGATGATAGGTTTAAATTTTGGAAAGATTAAACTTTTCTTCAAAACTATGGTAGGTCAATTCTTGACCAGAGACTATCAGGGCCGATCCTGAAAAAGTGGAGACCTGGAGACTATCAGGCCTTCCATTCCAATACAAGTAGAAATACAACATAGCTAAAGATGATGACAGTGATAAATTACTGATAATTTGTGTTAAAATAAAAGTTATTAATGAAGATAATAGTAATAGAAAAAAGCTAACTTAAATTTTAAGTTAAGGAATTTAAATTAACAACCTTTTCACTAATAACATAGTTATAACAATTAGTTAAATATATTAGTTTAATTACTTCATCAATTAATTACAAAAAATAAAAAATAAGAACCTAATGTGTTAAATTTGATCATAGATGAGTAGGCCTAATAGATAATTAAAATCAGCATCCTAATCACAGTATCACATACTCCCTCCGTCCCAGGGAGAAGTTCCCGGGTTGACTTTCACACATATTAAGGAAATAAAGTTACTGGGGGGTAAATTTTATTGTTTGGCACTGTTTCGACACTGTTTGACACTGTTTCGACACTGTTTTGCACTGTTTGGCACTGTTTGGCACTGTTTTGATGTAGAATAACTTTCCATTTAGGGAAATGGGAACTTCTTGTTGGGACTGCCAAAAAAGGAAATTGAGAACTTTTCCCTGTGACGGAGGTAGTAATAATCAAGAAGATTAATAAATATAATACAAACAAATTAAGAAAATTAATAATTTATAATTTGAAAGAGATAAACTTACCTGCTTCAGCAAATCAACACTTCAGCGGCCGAGCGACAATCAGAGTCAGACACGCTAGGCGGCTCAGCGGAGATGTGGGTTGAGCTTCTGAGAAGGCGGGAGGCGGGGCACGGTGGTGAACCTAGACGGCGGCCGGCGTTGTCAGTCACGATTGGGTGGATGCGTTGGACTAGGTGCTCATGCCCTGGGTCGCCTTCGAAGGTATATTACGAAGAAGAGAGAATAGAGGATGCGATTGGGGTCTATAAGCGCAATTTCTCAGTTTTTCTTTCATTTTTAAGTCCACCCATTGCCGTCAATGGTACGTTTCCAGGTGGTCACACTTTTGGCATGGTAGGATTGTTAGTTCCAGGGGAGGTATTTTCATACTGAGTAATTTAATTCTATTTGGGTGGGTAGGGTGCTAAGTTTATGAAACATTAAATTTAAAATATATTTTATTAAAATAATAAAGAAAAATTATATAAAAAATAGCTATCTACAGACTACAATAATTTCAACTAATACAGTCAGAAAAGTTACTTCAACCTTACTTTTTCTTATTATTACACAATTCAACGTATGAAATCAAAAGTTACGTGTTTGATTAAAAAGTCGGCTGATAAGCCTGAAAACAGAGTTACCAAATGAGCTCTAAAAGAGTTGATAAAGAAAGACCATATTCAAATTCAAGTCGAGTTTAGATTGAGTAAAAAAAATCTATGGTTTGATTTGAGTTGAATTTAGATTCTAGTTGAGCTCAATTTATATTCGAGTTTTATCCATTCTAAAAATGATATATTACCTCCATCCCGGTGAAATTTGGAAAGTTTAGATTAGGTGAGAAATAGGAAAAATAAAAATTGTGTGATCGAGGTTTGCGCAGAGAAGAGAAAAATGAATAAATCCACAAAGTAGTTGCTTTAATTGGAAAGGGAAAAAAATTTGAATAAAAAAGTTTGCAAAGTCGATTGGGACGGATGGACGGATGGAGTACTCGTAAACAAAGGTTTTGATTTGTCATACAGTTAAAAACATATGTGCAATCAATAGGTTTTACACTTGAAAGTTGGAACAATGTTTTGAAACTTGTTGCCTAGTTATCCCATGAATATTATGGCTCCATATGTCGTCTATGATTTACTCAAATCCAAATTAAACTAAGTTCAATTAGTGCTGCTTAAATCTACTTGAGTGTTGCCTAAGAATGCCTAATATCCACATAACACGTTTAGAACATTGTCTAAAATGTAATGCATTATATGAATCTCTAGAATTTTTTTAGCATAAAATAAGTAAAAGTTTTTTGTCATGTGTATATAGGGTTGTATCTAAAATAATACTCCGTACGTTTTTAGCATAACACGTTTTTTTAATCGAAAATAATAAACACTAACTCATAATCGAGTAGCTTGTCAGGTTTTGGGGTTGAATCTCTTCGGTGTGTATATTGTTTAATTCTTATCATTCTCATCTCCTCATTCTTCATTCCTTTCATCTTTGACAAATTTCATTTCAATTTTTTTGTTTTTATTTATTGATTTCAATCTATTTCAATATATTTCAGTTTATTCTTAACTATATTGCTTTTTTTCTATTAAATACTCTTTCAAAATATTATATTCTCTTTGATTTTCAAAAATATTACAGTAATTACCATTTTCAATTTTCCAAAAACTACTTCTTTATTCGAAGCTTGATTTGAAATTAATGTATTTTAATGATACTATGATTATCAAGCTGACAACGATGTTTTCTCGAAAATAAATGCTTATATGCCATATTTCCAATCTCAAAATGTCATTTTGGAAATTAATCGTGGTTTAATTTTTATGGCACCGACTTTATATACGTGAGAGTATACTAACGATTTTTCTATTTCTCTTCTTCTTTTTCATCTCATAGTTTACACTTCATTTTAAAATGTCATTAATTTTTAATCTAGATATTGTCATGCTCTTTATGTATTTTGAAGTTTGTTACACTTTGTTTTGATGTATTCAAAAGTATTTTATACTTTCCTTTTTTGGTATGTTTTCTTATAAACATACTCAATTACCTTTACGTGAGCATTAAACTCCCTTGTGTTTAAATTAATCATGCACAGAACCCCTTTTATGAGTAAATTCAATTGTCAAATGAAAGAAAAATGATCAAGATTTTTATATGAATTAGAGATTTTGACATATTTACTTGCATATTCAATCAAAATATTAGAAAAAGTGATTTCCGAATTGTTAAATTTATTCCTAAAAGGGGTTTTGTGCATAATTAATTAAAACACAAGAAGGTTTGACGCATTTTTTAAATCACAGAAGACTAATGCTCAATTTCTATATCACGAAAGGGTTTGGTGCATTAAACTCACTCTATTTATACTTTTATACACTATTAGTTACTCATATTATTTCACGATTGAATATGGAGAAATATAAGGTATGGCAATCCGGTTATGTGGGCCCTAATGTGTACCATAAGCCAATGGCAGCAAAGAAATAAAACATCATACGGATATGGCAATCCGATTATGGATATGCCAAGGATAAGATCCTCCATTTCTATTGGCCGATTAATCCCATCCATTCCCCTCTCGTCCCTGAGTTCTTATCATCCTTCAGAAAGACGGCGTTTGTAATCCAACAAAATTAGCAATTCCCGTTTTTCCCTCTCATTCGTATCTGGAAAATGTCCGCCGTCATACAAGCCTCCGCCGCCGTTTCCCAGCGTCCACGCGCCTCCAAACCCAGATTCCTAACCGGGTCATCCAATAAGCAGCTCAACAAGGACATTTCCTTCCGGCCCTCATCGACTTGTTCTTCTCCCAGAATTTCTCCATTCAAGGTTCAAGCCAGGAAAGGTGAATGGCTTCCTGGCTTGACTTCCCCAGCTTATCTTGATGGCAGGTGAACATACTAATAATTTGGGATTTACACTTCTTTTGCTCTTCTTGATTTTAAAGTGGAGACTTTAGGGTTAGACAAACTAGGTAGTATTAAAAAAAGAACATTTGGTCTTACTCCCGTGTTTATGAGATTGTAAAATCGCACTCTTACTCACGTGTTTATGAGATTGTAAATGTCACTCCGCATTGATAAATGTGTCGTAAATGTGATCCGAATTTATTGGTAGTCCATAACCTTTCTTTGATTGATTGATTTAGTCTTCCGGGCGACAATGGTTTTGACCCGCTCGGGCTAGCCGAGGACCCGGAGAGCTTGCGGTGGTTCGTGCAGGCTGAGCTGGTGAACGGGCGGTGGGCAATGTTGGGCGTGGCAGGGATGTTGCTGCCGGAGATTTTAACCCAGAGCGGAGTTATAAACGTCCCGAAATGGTACGACGCCGGGAAGTCTGAATACTTCGCGTCGTCGTCGACTCTGTTCGTGATCGAGTTCATCTTGTTCCACTACGTGGAGATCAGACGGTGGCAAGACATAAAGAATCCGGGATGCGTGAACCAAGACCCGATCTTTAAGCAATACAGCCTTCCTCCCAATGAATGTGGGTACCCTGGAGGAATCTTTAATCCCCTCAAGTTCGCCCCCACCATTGAAGCCAAGGAGAAGGAGCTTGCCAATGGTATGTTTGTACTCATACTTAATCCAGCTCTAAGCCAAAGTGATTATTGGATTCTATTCAATTGACTACTTTTAGTGTATGTCTCAGAATTAATAAAAAAAACTCACTTTTTACTCATTAATAACCAGTTTTTGTTTCAAAGATCGCATTTTTATTTATGTAATAATCAAAATGAGTAAAACTGTAGCTATTTTTACAACTGAATTTGCAGTATAGAACAAGTGATCAACTCGAGCTGTTTTTCTTACATTCATCATTTTTTTGGTTTTACTTTTTATTAGTAGTATAAATTTCAATCATAACTTTTTAATCTTCTTTCTTTCTTTCGTAATCATAACTTTTTAATAATTCAGTAAATTCACCCATATCAATCACTGCACCTAGTTTCAGCGAATTTAGAAGATTTTAGTTTTACTAGACAGGTTATAGATTTAACAAAAAGCAAAACAACATACTCCCTCCGTCCCTGAATTTACTTCCAATTGCGGGTTACGAAGTTTGACCAATAATAAAGTTAAATGATCCCTGTGAAACTCAGATTATTTTTAGTAAATAAAATCTACATATTCAAAAACTACATTTAAACCGCTACAAAGCCTGCAAAAAAAATTCAATTTTCATAAAGTTTTGATATATAAAGTTGTTAAAGCATTTGTCCCATACCGGAAAGCTATAAAACAATTAAACATTATATAAGGCTTTGGGTTACTCCTCCTATCAGGGTTGACCTTTTAGGATGGAACCCCGGGTCTTAATATGGTATCAGAGTCAATTCCGGTTGTAGTTTGACGGCTTGTTTAGCACCCAAGATTAAGGGTAGCATGTTAAGAGTTTGTTTTGCCCGTTTATACACCCCGATATTGTCCAGCCCGATTCGGGCTGAGGGGGCGTGTTAAAGCATTTGTCCCACACCGGAAAGTTATAAAACAATTAAACACTATATAAGGCTTTGGGTTACTCTTCCTGGTTGACCTTTTAGGATGGAACTCAAGTCTTAACATAAGAGTTTAAAGTGATTTAAGTTGACTCTCGAAAAGTGAAACGGAAGTTCTGTTTGGGACGGAGGGAGTATGAAATACGGACTGACATATAAAACCAGCATAGAAGGCATTGGATTAACCTATCATTCTTTTTTTTTTAAGGGAGATTGGCAATGTTGGCATTTCTTGGGTTCATAATTCAGCACAATGTGACTGGGAAAGGTCCATTCGACAACTTGTTACAGCACATCTCAGACCCTTGGCACAACACTTTTGTGCAAACGCTTGGAAGATAGATTATTTAAGTTGATGGGGGATGAAACCAGAGGGCTTATTCAAGAGCTTGCTGCCTTTTTATGTATGTTGTAAGTTGTAAGAGTTGGTGTATTGTATTGCGAAAGGGACCTCAGTGATAACTGATAATGTATATAGGGCGAACTTCATATGAAGTTTAATTAAATCATCTCCCCTTCATGAAGTTTATTTCATATTTTGCTGTAGTTTGTAGCATTTCAAGCTTTTAATATCTTATTGGAAAAATGTCATCACATTTTAAAACTCGTATTCAGGTTCCATTTTCAAAATATTACGGGATAAACACCTTATGCATCGAAATTCGAACCCAAGACTTTGTTTACGCAAAATATTCTATTTACTCTAAAAATGATATTTTTACATAAATCATGCAAAATATTTGACCTAATCATATTTTGTTGTATTTTTATTTTTTCAAGTGCTTTAATATTTCGTTGGAAGGATGTTTTTGAGTTTTAAAGATTGTAAGCAGACTTTAGTTACAATGTACTACGTATTAAAGATCTTGTTGTCTTTTGTTCCGTTTGAGAAAGAGAAGATAAAAATTAGAATAAGTAAGGGTAATTGATTGTTTTTAAGAGAAAACTTACCAAAAGAGAAAAATGTAACAAATTTTTAATTTTTAAATACATTCCAAAAAGAAAAGTGTAACAAACTCTAAAAGAAAATTGTCCCAAATGAGAGTTAAAACGTGTGTGAGTTTGAAATTATGATTATCATATTCTTATTTTGTAAATATGATCAATTACTCTCATATTTTGGTAATATCAGACAGACAGTATTTTTCAAATTTGATATTAATTGCTCTTATTTATGAAATAATAACATGATAAACCTGTTTTAGAATTCTAAAACGTTTTTACTTCTGTTTTATGAATTTTTGCAAGTTTCAAACTTTAAAATAGGGAGATAGTAAAATTTTCAAAGTATTTATTTTCAACAATTGTTTATATACACAAAATTTGTACACATTTCCTACACATTTGTACGTAGGAAATGTCATAGAAATGTGTGTGAAATTATAAAAATTTCATATACAAATATAACCTTTCATTTATTTTAGTCTAAAAACATCCGGAAGAAAAACGACATGAATATGTTTTCTTTAGCTAAAGGATAATCGACAAGAAGATGAGACGACAAAGCGAAGCAGCAAAGAAAAGGAACAGATACGCTTCTACGCCAACGAAAACCCGATCGGAGAGCCCATCTGGCTCAATCCGTCCCCGCCGGGTTTCTCCTCCGCCGGCGACGGGATCTCTCGTCGACCGCGACTCCTTAACCTCAGAACTGTCTTTGTTCGACGACCTCCAAATTTCCTCCGAATTCGAATCTCCTAACCCGAGAAGCTTCCCGTACAGCGTGAAGCAGCAATGCTGGGAAAAAGCTGAGAAGATCAAGGGCCGTGACCCGGACCGTTGGCGTCGAGATGCTTTAGGTAACATTGTCTTCCGGAAGCTGGTGGGCTGCCCCGGTTGTCTCTGCCATGACTATGACCATATCATTCCTTACTCCAAGGTGACTATCACTACTCACTAGATGCTGCAATACATTATACATACACCATTTATATAAAATTCCCATTTTCATCATGCTCTATTCATTCCATCTCTTTTGTATCAGCAATATGGTGTTGAAATTTAGCTTATATGTGGACTTGTATTCGTTTCTATGTTTAATTGTATTCTAGTCTTTTTACTGCTATTTAATGCCCTGTTCTGGTTGATGATCTTAATAATGTAATATACTTTTGGATATTAAAAAATCACTCACAGTCACACATGTTAATTTTAAAAACCGCCAAAAGAAAATAGAGACCCATTTTTTCCTTGTTTTCAAAATCTGGTTTTTTGTTTTTAAGAGAACGAAAAGTGAAAACTTTCAAACACCCTGAAAGGGGACTTAACAAAGTTCTTTGAAACTTGTGCTGGTTCATTGTTGCTGCTTCAGTGTGAAATTTGGGGTTGATTATGTTGATTTTGCCAATGGTAGCCGGATATTTGTCTGATGTTGTGCCGACAAATCAGGTTGCATATACTCAGTAACTTCCCTTAAATTGTTATGTAGTGTGTTGTTTGAATTATAGCTGGTGATTGAGAAATGTAAAATATGTTTACATTCATGTGATTATTGAATTACAAGGCTTAAACTGTTAAGCACAGAACAGTTCATTAGCATTCAGTTAGAAAACCCTAGGCATCAGTACAATGTTCATTGTATTTCCATTTTGAATACCATCAAACTGAAGTAGTTTGTGCCTTTACAACAGAAATGGCTAACCACAGTACAATGTTCATTGTATTTCCATTTTGAATACCATCAAACTGAAGTAGTTTGTGCCTTTACAACAGAAATGATTAAGGACTGGAGAACATAATGCACTTTAGAAACACATTTTTCTTTCTATGATCTTCCCATTGCACTGTTTTCACTAATAGAGGCTTGCTTAAGTTTCCATTCTTTTATGTTTTCTTATTTCTTGCTCTTCTTCCTTTTATACTTTGCTCAAAAAAATAAATCTGGTGGTGGAAGAATATTCAGAAATTCTGTTCTTGAACAACTTTCACTCGGTTCATTTTTTGTAAATTTTTTCAGGGAGGAAAGAGCACGTTGGAAAACTGCCAGGTTTTACAGGTATAGACCTTGATATAGTAGATAATGTTAGGTAACTTCAGATTTACCTCTCTCAATAAAGAGAGGTGTCCTCTTGTGACGAGATCAAAATATAATAATTTCTTAAAAGTTGAAAAAGTAGTTATAATACTTTCCAAAAATCCAAACATTAGTATTTTTTAAAGGAGAAAAGGTGCAAATAAGGCCACGTACTAACCAAAAAAGGTCAAATAATGCCTTATTTAAGAGGTTTTTTACGGACCTCGCCATTTGGGGTGGTTCCCGGTGAAATTTTTTGATGAAATTTTTTGAGCATCTTATTCAGTAAGTCTAGTTTACTCATATCAAATTTCAGCTAAAACTTCAATCGGGGAGGCATTCAAATGAATTTTTGAAGATAACTGCGCAATTAAAAGAGCAGTTATCTTCAAGAATTCATTTGAATGTCTTCCCGGTTGAATTTTTAGCTAAAATTTGGCATGAGTAAACTAGACTTAATGAATAAGATGGTCAAAAAATGTCATCAAAAAATTCCACTGAGAACCACCCCAAATGGCGAAGGCCGAACAGAACCTCATAAATAAGGCCTTATTTGGCCTTTTTTGGTTAGTATATGGCCTTATTTGCCCCTTTTCCCTTTTTTAAAGTATTGTTTTGTACTTTTTTTGATCTCTAAGTATTCATTTTAAGTGAAAAATGATTGTTCATTCACCCTCTTGCTCTATTGCTTGATTCAGGCCAGGGTGAATAGATCAAAGGGAAACCGAACAGAACTATCTAAAGCCGAACTAATTCAGAAAAGTTCTTACTGCAGGGTTTCCGGTAATCCCAGTTTTTATGCTTAAATATGCTGCCATTGTTCTTTATTGTTTGTTGTTTCCTTGGTGTTTGATGCTTTTAGTGTGAATCAGGTCGAGACATGGACCTTCTCGAACTGACATCATTTGGCAATGTCCATCATGGCCAAGGTTCTGATGGCGGATGTAGCCTTCAATAGCCATCATGGGCAACATTCAACTGTTTTACCTAATTGAGTGAAAATTGAGGATGTTGGAGGAGCCTATGGTTTGCAAGACAGTCGGACAAAGTGAGGTGCAGCAAGCTGAATCCTAATACTTTATGGCATGCGTCATTCTATTTGGGCTTTGGCTTGTGTTTGAGATACGAGTCTCATTGTTTGTAAAATGCTGTTTACTAAATGTACTTTTTGGGTTTCCAATTTTTAAAATACTCCAAGAACCCCAACACTGGATTATACGAATAACGAATCATATGATTGGCAACTGTTCACATTGATTGATAAAAACTATTGATACCAAATCATACCATTTGTGATTTTCCGTTTATGGTAATCTATGTTGCACGGTAACGCGAAAATAATGAGGAAGCGGGAAACGTCTAACTTTTGATAAAAGAAAAGCACTTGTTTCACACTTTCACTGTTTCGAGAGTTTTCAAAGAGTTTATGTAGATGGTAGTTGAATTGATTGACTACCATTCTTGTTTGTAGCTCATGCACCTATTAAGTCCTTGTGTTTGTGAGGTATACCATTTCAATGGGTGCAATGCCGTGGCTTCTGTTTTGCTTAGGTTTATGTGAAGGGTGGAACTGTAACTGTAAGCTGGTGCACCTGGACTGGCTCCAATTCTCTGTCCACTTCTCGGGTTGATTTTGGATCGGTTTCTTAGTCTAGTTTTTAAAATTAAAAATGGGAAACCGGTTCTTATTTGAAGGAACCAAAACCGGTTCGCATGAATCTGAGCGGGTAACCGGAAAACCAGTTTAGTCTTTGGGCAAAAAACTGGCCAGCCTAGGTTCAGTCCGGTTCTGAGATGAACAAAAGACGTCATGAAGTGAAACTGTTACTACATGGAAGTGTATAATTATAATTTTCTGGTATCGGACCACCGGTTAAAAATTCCCTTTTTGTTGAAACTTAGGGCCTGTTTAGATGGAGTGTTTGGAAGTATTAGTAATGGCAGTGTTAGTAAGTGTTAGTAAGGGCCCGGAAGGGAATGAAAGTGTAAGGGTTAGACATAATTTTATCTTGTTTGGGAGAGTCAAATGAATGGTGTTAATAATGGAAGTGTTATAATTTTACCTTGAGACAAAAGAAACGAGTAAGGAGAAGAGATGAAAAAGGCGGACCATCAGACCTACGGGAAAGAGATTCGAGGTGAGATGTCGAAATAGGAGTTATGAAAGGAGCATGTAAGTTGAAATAAGAGTAAGTTGAAATAAGCAATATATGTAAGTTGAAATTACTAGGGGACGGCGTGGTCCGGAATGGTCCGGTAAATTAGTAAAACCCGTAATGTATCCGTGAGGTTTTTAACGGTCCGGTACGGTCCGGTTTCTAGGATGGAACCGTTCAGTACCATGTCGTTTCGGAACGGTACAAAACGGTACGGTACAATGCCAAACACATGCTAAAAATTTTGAAAAGATCTTACAATTACTGGATATCATCACACCAATCAACTCACATTAAATGTTGATATAAATACAAGAAATTGCATATATAGGACTAAAATTCACAAATAAACAAACAGAGCAACACAACTAAGAAAGAATATAGCAAAACGATGACGCACGAGATAAATATCATCCTTAATTCAATTAGTTCCTGTGAAAATATAAAAAAGAATATCATCAAATTGTTGAATATAATACAAATCCTCAACGTTCTTCTTCTTCTTCTTCTTCTTCTTCTTCTTCTTCTTCCTCTTCATTCTAGGTTAAATACTTCGTAGATCTAATTTAGTTTATAGTTAAACCTTGAGAGCTAAAATTTAGTCCATGTTAATTAAATTGTAAAATTGCACAAACATGATACAACAAAAAGTCATGTACGCTAACATTACTAGAAATGAAGTCATTAATGATTTCTCTAAAATTTTAATATTCTTTCAATACATACCAAACTATAACATAAATTACACTACAAGAAATGTTGCTTTTAATGATGGTAAAACCCGTAGGTGAAAATTCAAATACCGTCATTAAATACTTTTAGTGACGGGAAAATGCCCGTCACCACCCGTCATTATAGCTTCCGCGGTTAAAGGTTTTAATGAGAGGATGAAAACCCCATCATTAAAAGCGTATAATGAGAGCAAAACTACTCTCATTAAAAAGTTGTCTTTATGGTGAAATACATTTTATGATCGAGCCATTTTAATATTTTTTTAATTCCAATTATCATGAAAACTTTTTATGAAATACGTAGTATAAAATAAAAAAAAAAACACAATAACATATGATATTCACATCTGCCATAAAAAGAACTACATTGAGTATCTCTTACAAAAACAAATTTATGGACACAAAATACTAGGATGCACAACTGCTGACAAACATTGAGTTACAAAAAAAGAAACAACACTTCATCTCCTTGCCGTTGTTGAATCATTTGAATGCATATCTTCAATCTTCTATCTACTCATGGACAAAGTGTGAAAAAGTTTTCACTTCTAGAGCAGGTCAATAACCATCTAAAAATCACTGGATTATACTACTCTCACTACCATTAGTTCTTTAGGCGTGCCTCTTCACATCTAGCTTTCAACCTGTTACATTAGAAATGACAAAGTATATTATGCAATGAACTAAAACATTAACAATAATTTTGTAAAAGAGAATAATATCAATCAAATGAAGCTTAAAATACACAATACTTGAGAGAGTGAGAAAGGGTGAAGTTTGCAATGAGACATTACTTCATAGAATTAACTTTGTTCTACGCATGTACTTCAATTCATTCATAGCTGCACTATTAATATGTCATTAGATTTGTCCAAATTCTTCTCCGCACAAAAAGGCCTGGTATTAAAAAAACAAGCAAAACTAAGTGATGAAAATAAAGAATTGGTAAAAATTAGAAATAGATATAATTACCCAAGTACAGATAAGCAATAGACAGCAAGCCAGATGAAACATTTTCACCAGGGCAGCGATTCCAGCAAACAAGATTAATCCGCACTGTGGACCTTTAACAAGAAAACCATCTCTTATTTATCTTCTAATCAACTTAATAGTAAATGGGAGTAAATAAAAATAGAATAGGAGAGTAAATCTGGGAATAAACTGTTTCTCCTGGGATGCGAACAAGATCTAGAGAAAATTCACACATATTTTAGCGGAAAAAGCAGCCGTAAGATTGAAGATCCATGAGAATTAACCAAACTTTATTTTGGATCTGAAATGCTGAAAGAGAAAAAAACAGAGTGTGGAACATAAGCCGTACACAGGTTCAAGTGAAACCGATTAGGCAGAAAATCGAGCATACATACACCGTGTATAACTTAATCGAAACAAGTAAAAGATGTCTTTATAGTTTATACCATATGTAAACAGCTGAAATCTCTTTCCATCGAAACCATAGATCTCGGGGAGTGTCACTATGTCAAGACCTGGAGAAGATAAATAGATGAATTAAGTGAAGGTCGTCGATGTCCTGTTGTTTGGCTTACGGTTCGAGCAGTCACGGTGTGGGCGATGACTTCTCCATCGTTGCGGCTAAGAGGCTTCAGATGAGAGGAATTGGAAGGAAGGGAAAACAAGTAACCCTAGCATCAATTTCGAGTATTTTAATAAGTAAATACGAAATAAAGTGGATAAGGGAGGAAAGTTAGAGACCGAAATTCAAACAATGGGCAATAATGACGGGAGGTAAGTTGCATTTCAAATTCTGTCGTCAGTACCATAGGTTTTAATGAGGATTTCTTTTTACCCTCATAAAAAACACTCATTTTACACAATTAATGAGGGGAAATTGTTACTCTCATTACATTTGCCTCATTATTGAGCGGTTTTCTTGTAGTGTTATCTAAAAAGAAAAAATAACAATATATATATTATATACTCCATATGTCACACACATTTAACTATTTTAAGGACGCATAAATACATACTTGGGCTATAAAATTGTTGGTCTATAAAAGAGATCTATTGAATTGGTATAGAAAAAATATAAAAAATCATGTGCATGTTTTTCAAATGGTTCTGTCCGGTATTTTTCGGTTTTCAAAATCTAGGACTTGTCCCGTACCCGTTTCAAATGGTATGGGACAAAAATATATAGAACCGTTTAAATACCCGGTATTCAGTTCAGTACCATTATGGGACGGTTCGGTACTGGTTCGGTTCGAGTTTTATGTCCACCCCTAGAAATTACTTTTCTTTTCTTTTTTTGCATGGGAAAAAGAAATTACTTTTCTGAATAAATTAGTTGAAGTTATTATAGAGAATTTTTTAGCTATTTTCACACTAGTATTTTTTTACTAATAAAATTTATTTTAAATATAATACTCTGTGGTTCCGTCCCTAAATTGAAGTCCTGGTTTGACTTCACACTGCTTTGAAATTGTTTTGCACGGTTTTGCATTGTTTGACATTATTTGATATATCTTTGCTTACCATATAAAAAATTCAAACTTTAATTTAGGAACATCTCAAAAAGGAAAATGAGACTTTAAATTAAGAATGGGAGAGTAATATTTATATAATTTAGGATATACAGTCAATTCACCCTTCAGTCAGAATTTCATTAATTTGAACCGATTAAGTCAATTTTGGTGTTAAGCCCTCAATTACGCAACCTCCGAAGTGTAAATTAGGAGATCGAAATACATATGATCATGGTAGTCATTTATCATTTGATATACCTTTTGACTCCTTGAGCTTATCGAGCTTGCCTTGCCGTTCATCATGCGATGGGTTGTTGAGGAGAAAAATAAAGGAAGAATCTGATAAAATGTTATTAATGAAAATTTAACCATACAACCACAGGAACTTATTCATACGATTTTCGGATTTTAATATCTTCACTAAGGATGTTTTCTTTTTGGACTGAAATTTGCTGGTCTGATCTGATCTGGTTTGGTAAATGTCTGATATCTGTGTATTTTATAACTACGAAAGTCTGATCTGATCTGATCTGGTCTGGTGTAATCTAAGACTGAAAACAGTCTAAAAGAAAATATCCTAAATCCTTAATTATATACTGCAAAATAGCAATGATTAGTTACCATTCTTACCATCATTCAAAAAATAAGAAATGGAGTGAGAAAATATACTAAGTACTGGGGGTGGGCAAACGGGTCTTGGAACCGCGGTCCGGTCCGGGTAATGGCGGTTCGGGTCCAAAACGGGCCGGTTCCATTTTTTGTTGCCATAAAACGGTCCGGGTAGGGTCGGGTAATTTTTTTTAAGGAACCGGACCGGTTCCAAAATTAAAAAATAACGGGTACCCGGCCCGGCCCGTTATAGATATTGTATATTAATTTATTAATAGTTTTGTGATAATCGGTTTTGAAATAGTTTTGTTTCCTTTGTTAGAAGCCTAGAAGTAGGATTTTAAATTGAGTTGCAGTAACATCCTTTTGTTTTCAAATTATTGATTAAATGTTTCATAAATATCTTACGACTTTTTATTGTTATTGAATTATTCCTTTCTATGGAATTTAATTATTTGTTAAAAATGATTTTGTTATTTTTTTTTATTATATTGTTCTTAAAATATATAAATTGTGTTTACCACCCACCATGTATGTGTCAACTTTGGCTAATACAGAAAATTTAACATAAAAAAGCAATCACTTTAATACGTGGTGTTAGACAACATGTTTAAATACAAATGTTAGAAAATATGTATTTTCTCTATGTTGCATATTTTTGGAATTTCTTTAATTGTTTGAAACTTATATACATGAAATCTTGGGTATTGACTTGTTGCTTGTGTTACATGTGCACCACTATGTTGTTATTTTGAAACTTGCTAATGTCCTATATTATTCATTATTGATTTTTGGAACTTCGTGAGTTTTTACTAATTTCAAGACATCAGAATAGAAACCGTAAAACCTGGACCGGACCGACCCGTTTCAAACGGGCCGGGTAATTTCCGGTTCCTATTTTAAAAATTGTAATACCCGGACCGGACCGAACCGTACAATGGAACCGGCGGTTCCATTTTATTTTGCATTACCCGCCTCGACCCGGCCCGTGCCCAGCCCTACTAAGTACTCCCTCGTGAGATTCCTTGTAGCAAAAGCATTTGGCATGACATTGAGGAAATGAATTTTACAAGTTACACCTACCTCAAATAGGAGAGGAATTTCGGTTGCGTTTCATTTTAGAGTAATTCATAACAGTGCGTTAAATTCGTCATTTAACTATATTACGGAGTGGTTAATTGAAATTACAGCTAAATTTGATATTGTACTCACTTTATATATATTGGTGTGAAATCATAGTAATTGGTTTATATGTAAAATTAATTATATTGAGGAATGCTTATTATTTTTTTCACGAAAACTGTCACAAAACTCTTACTGCCTAATATAATGAGGATTGAATGCTATTTGTAGTGATAGAAGCTATTCAGTTTATTTGTTCTATACCATTGAGATTTTTTTAATGGTAATCTCTAGGGTTTTGCTTTATGTACTTCTTGTGTATACTACTTCTCCCAATGATAATTTTATTATATATTATCGATGATACATACATAGAAGCAGTGAGAGCAATGGGATTAACCTTGATGACAAAAAGATTTCTATTTGTGATAAGTTTGGTCATTTGGATTTCATAATTCATAAGGATGGCAAACTTGAACTAAATCACTGGGTGATATGTTGACTGTGAGTTTACTTGGGTTTAGGGGTGCAAATGAGCCGAGCCGCTCGTGAGCCGCTCGCGAGCCGCTCGGTCAAAGCTCGAATCGGGATCGGTCAAATTCGAGCTCGACCCGAGCTCGAGCCGGCTCGTTAAGCAATCGAGCCCGAGCTCGAGCCTTCTAATTTCAGGCTCGCTGGCTCGCGAGCCTAATTTTATATGTGAATATTTATAATATATATATAATCATATATAATATATTACTATGCAATATAAATTAATATATAGTGTATATTATTATATGTAATATATATGATATACTTCCTCCGTTCCATAATTCTTGCTACATTGTGATTTTTACACTATGCACATATCTTAATTTGACCATGATTTTCTACTAATATACATAATCAAATTATTACGTATAAAATGTTATTGAACTCTTATCAATGTGAATTTCCAAAATATCAACTTTTTATAATGTCTACTAATACATAATTAAATATAATTACAATCAAAGTTGTGCATTGGCAAATGTGAAAGTCAAATTGTTGCAAGAATTATGGAACGGAGGATAGTATATAATATATACCGAATTACCGATTAGTAAAAATTTATAATATTTTAGGCTTAGGGCGTTACTACTCAATAGAAAAACTTAGAATGGGCCGATGACAGTGAATTTTTACTACGGACTCATTATGGAGCATCAGAATGGTTATCGAGCCTCAAGCCGAACCGAGTCGAACCGAGCCTTTTGCGAGTCGAGTTCGAGCCGCGATTTTGTAGGCTCGTTCGAGCCGAGCCCGAGCTCGAGCCGATGCTATATATTTCGAGCTCGAGCTCGAGCCTGTAGAAAATCGGGCTCGGCTCGGCTCATTTGCACCCCTACTGTTGGGCTCCATATATAGTTCAAAAGGATAGTGAACTTTTTATTTACTTGGGCTCCATAATTCAATTAACTACTTGTTGATCAAGTAAAATCACGAGTGAAAAAAAAACCATTTATGATGTGAATGAATTATAAGTTACTCCCTCCGTCCCATAATGGTTGTCCACTTTCAATTTGGCACAATTATTAATAAAGTGGTTGAAAAGTAAAAGTTGTGGTTGAGATTTGAGTAGAATAAAGTGAATTAATAAGAACCACATATTTCATGCCAAAAAAGGAAACAAGACATTCATTTTGGGACAACCCAAAAAAGAAAGTAAGACAACCAAAATGGGACGGAGGGAGTATAACATTGGGTGCTCGATCATTAGGTTAGATTGAGATTAATTGATCAAATTGAATGAATTAGGTGAATCTGCTAAAGTTTGAGAACTTTTGGCCGATATGATTGATTGGGCTGAATATGATGGATTACGTAAAAATCATATACTACCTCCATCCCAATTTATTTAGCTAACTTTGATTTTTCCAGTCAAAGATGATAAACTTTGATCAATTGTTTTAACTAATACATTTATGTAAATTTAATAATTTTATACTTTTATAATAGTATTTTTGATAAACAACATTTTTATATCATTTTCATATTATCAATACTTTATATATAATTATATAACCGGTCAAACTTAAACACTATTGACTTGAAAAATAATGTTTAGCTAACTAAAATGGGACGGAGGGAGTATATGTGTGTCATATATTTTTATTAATTAGGCGAAGAAAAAATATTGAAATTAAAATAGCAAAAATAGTCTCATATTAAGCAAATTCATCTAATTCGGCTAAAAAATTCAACTTTACGATAATTACACAATTGAGTGCATTGAATCAAATTAGTTGTGTATTTGATAACATGATTTGGTGATAAACATTAAACCAAAAAAAAACATTAAACCAAAAGTAGTGGTTACTAATTAAACAGGATCTGAAACAGAATGCTACGTTTTTAAGATATTTACGTTGTTGAGTTTCATCTTGAGTGATTTATTTAATCAGATGTGTAATTAAATTTTTATTTTACTTTAAAAACACCTAAGAAATATTTAATGTTGCGCAACTATTCACATATAAATGATGTTAATTTTTTTTTGTTGAAAACATAAATGATGTTATTATGTAGAGAGTAATATCCTTTAAAGGTTTGTGCTATAATCTCACTGAAATGAAAAATCTGAAAAAGGTATTACTAAAATTACTATAACTGTATCGTCAATTCGCCATGGTGATTAAAGTATAAGTATAAACTTGAAGAACAAAATCATAATGTTCATTAAATTACTACTACTATTATGGTTTATAAAGTATAAAAATTCCAATTTTGTTTAAATAATTCATTGCATTATTTGCATGTAGTCATAATATTCAACATTATTTCTATTCTTTAATTAACGGGTTCACACACACAAAAAAAAAAGATTTCAATCTTTCAATTCAGATTTGATAGGATGAATTCATGGTATCCAAAAAGTTCTACCTTTGATCAAGATCATCCCAACCCGTTTGTTTCATCATGTTCCAATGTACATTGGAAACGGAGATCGAAATGCAAAATGATACACTACAAATTAAATTAAAGCTAGCTTAGTAGAATATATATGCATAGCTAGAGGCTAGAGCTAGCCATCAGTTTGCATTTAAGACAAAATCGAATCTTGTCGGCCGACTTTTCATCAACGAATTCGAACTCCCGCCCCCATTCTTGAATCTCCGGCCGCCGGCCGGCCAGCGGTTAACAAAGAAGGGGAGAAGAAGCTAAGCCTCCGTTTTTTGTAGTTATCCTTGAAACAAGCTTGCCGTAATCTTTTAGTGTTCTCCTCTAGCTCCAAATCTGGAAATTCTTCCAGCCGCTTCTTCTCCCACTCTAGCATTTCTATCGTTGCCTTCGCTCTCCCCACCAAACCTTCATTTTCATTATTCTCATCTCCAAATTCCTGCTATTCCCAAAGTTCAATAAATATATATTCTCACACAGGATAAGCTCAACAAGAAAAATTTTATTGGCTAAAAGTCTAAAACAAACAATTACAATTTTACAATTAATACAAGTACAATTTTACGACCTATACCTATGGAATGAATATGGCCAAATAAGAGTAAAATATCGTAACAGTTCAAAATAGTACTAAAACATTTTTATTTCCAAAATTACTGTAGCTTTTTTAGTCTAATTAAAATGATAAAACAATAAAAACATTCGAAAAATTTAGTAGTGAATGAGTCGTACGCATTTTGAAAAGAAAATAGTTACGCTTATATTTAATTAAATAAATAGGTTATGTTTTACTCCTATTTGGATATAGTACGTTCCATCATCATACTTGTATCACTCGCAAGAAATTTTAACAAAATAAAGAAATACAAAAATTCTTAAACATGATCGACTTAAACATACTCCACGTACTATATTTATCCAAATCGAACTTTCTCTATATTTAGCAATTTCCTTAAAAATAGGCCAAACTAAAAGTGAAAAACTCTCAATTTCTCACACACACACATATGGAATATTCTTAATGAACTAACACGTTTTGTGTGCACATTTCTTACATTTTAATTCATCTATGTATAGATAACTTGTCCCAATATTTGAATGACACAAATCACTTTTGCCCTATATCACTATAAAAAAAATTATAGGCGTGCCATTCATTTGGCACGAATTGATCGATGATTTCGTGTCAAATATTTCATGCCAAAATGTTATTTTTTGCACGAATTTGACATATACCTACCAAATTCTCTAACATTTTTGAAATGTCAATTGCTGTTTTTTGTAGTGTATGTAAGAAATGTGAACAAAAAACTTGTACAAAGACATGAATCCGATTGCGTGCAGTGTGTATTGATTAATCATTAGTGCACGTACCTGAACATAGTTGATTAACGTTTGAAGACTGGCGAGCTTCCGGTGAGGCCACCGGCGAATTCCCAGCATCCGGCACCTCTTCTTTAATAGGGTTATGCCCACTCCAAGCTCCTTGGCTGCTTCCATTATGGGCATGTGGAAGTACTGTGATATCTTTGTTCTGGACAACGTTAAAGCATTCTTACTTTTATCAGCTTCTTGATCATCTTCCTCCCCATGCTGTTCATGAAGATCATCTGTACTTCTGGACCTCTTACACGACGCCGTCTTCCTCCTCTCCACAGTAGGATTGCCATCCCCACTCCCTGGGACGGGCACCACTTCTTGCTGGGTGCAGCTAAGGGGCTGTTTGGCTGGCGCCGCTTCCGCATCGTAGAAATCTAGAAATGATGGTGAAGACAGCATTGGGTAGTCATCGATCAACGGTTCCATGCAGCTGAAATCAGAGTAAGGCGTGGTGGAGAAGTAGTTCTCCCAAAAGTTATAGTAATCATATTCTTCCATCCAAACATTGCCATAGATGTTGTACTTCTCTTCCTCACAACCCCAATTGGAGGGAAAGTCTTCATAATACAACAAACTGTTCATTACAGAAATAAATGTAAGTAGTACATTCTCAGCTTCTTGTGTGGTAAAAAATTGAAAAAGAATCTAATTTATACTAGTACTACGTATAGTATTAGACCATTTGTAGTGGTTGGGGATTAGGAGTCAAAAGATTAAAAATGGAGATTTTAGACTCTTGTGTGTAGTGGAGGATTAAAAGGGGGAGTAAAAGTGGAAAGGGGAGTGGAAGAGTGTAAATATAGAGGGAGGGGTTGACACCCAAACCATGTTTTCGCTGACATCATGGTGACATCATTATAACCCCAAATTGTTTTAAACTCTTGTAACTTTTTTATTTATTCTCCAAAATTTTCAAAATGTATATCAAAATTCATAAAATTTTATGATCTTTCATATGACACCAATATGTAATATATAAAATGAAACAAAAATTCTTAAGTGTTAACTGTTGAAGTTTTCTTCCGTTTACAAAACGATGAAACACAAATTTTTAATTCATGGAATCTTCACAAATAACTGAATATTTTATAATCGAACTTTACTTGAACTAAGTTCATTTTTGTTAACCAAAAACATTAAAAAAAAATTAATGAAATTTATTTATTTTTATATCGAAATGTGTATTTTTTATTTCACAATTATTTAGGGAAAATATTAAACGGAAAACATTACTTATGATAAATTAATTAATGTTTTACTAAATTGATATGTAAAAAAATATGTTGAGTGTATTTTATTGACGGTGCACGGATGCAGGGAAAAACAGTATTGACGGAGTCAAAACACTGTTTTCATATGGACGGAGTCCAAATTTAACAATTTGGACTCTCAACCACTACAAATGGTCTTAGCTAGACAAAGGCATTGGATCTAAAATGAGCAAAACAGGGTTTGATAGAAGTATCTTTAATTTGTCATAACTTACTCCTATAAAGATAGAAATACTACGTATAATCATATTCTTATCCCGACGTGAAAAGCCCATTCTCTAGTAGTATATTTCTTATTCTATTAATTAGTTCTACAAGAGGCAATTTCAAAAATAGAATTGAGCACTTTTTCATTAAATAAAAAAGAACCATATATTCTTGGTGCACACAAACTAGTATTTTATACACTTTTTGTGTACACCACTCCCAATTGTTTGTATATAAGGCAATTGCTGAACTAATTGTCTGTGTAGACAGACAACTAGAAGATGTACATGGAATGTGTACAACATATGTGTAACAATAATATTTATGAATAAAAAAGAAAGTTGTGGGCTTATTAGATATACGGACTATATTATACTACTATATATTATGAACATATATACATACGTGGTACAACTTATTCACTTATTGAAAATTACAAAATAACCTGCTGTGGAGATGATGCTCATAATCAGACTGGAGAAGAAGATGGGTGTTATCGTTTTCCCCATAGAAATTTCCCCAAAAATTCTCAATCCCGTGGGAATGGCTTCCCATGTCCAAGTAAGCCATGGATTATGATGGAACCCAAAAACAGTTTAAAACTATGTTTTAGTTTGCATGGGACTGATCGACGCGAGGGTGTGTATATATGTGTATAGTGTGTATTTATTAATTAAATGGGGAGTGACAAAATGAATGAAGACATACATATGGATTGGATTGGGTGGTGTAATATAATGATTATGTGGGAACGTAATAATGCGAATTTCTTACCTTAACGCACGTGCGCCGTACGTCGCAGTATTGAGCATATACACCCCCGTCCAAGGGTTGCCTGCTCCCCCACAATTTCTTTATATACCAAGTATTTAGTATATTTCCTTTCAAAAAAAAAGTATTTAGCATATTTTTATTGGAATGAAATTTTCTGATTTAATCTAATTTCATAAACATTTGATTTATGTATATTTTATAACTATGCAATTCTGGTCTTGTTAGATCTATGACTGAAAACAGTTCAAGCAAAAACATCATTGATTTGGATATATATACTACATATATCTCAATATATATATATAGACTTTTCTTGATGAATGATAGTCTATATTAATCCATAACAATTTTAATACGAAATTATTTAGAATGGACAAATTTTATATAGTATGAAAATACTACTCCGTAATTGTTAAAAATACTTTCATAAACGTACAAAAGATTCAAATTTCACACAAATATAATAACTAAAAATCATTCTTTGAAGTTTATTATGATTGACCCAAAATCTAAGTTGACTAAATGTTATGAGAAATATATTGAGAGAGCATATATACTAGGCACATTTTATATTTTATTTCTTAGCCAATATCAACATCGTTATCAACCGTTGACGTACGGGCTGATATCTTGCGTGGGTCTGGCTCGACCATTGACTTATTCATTTTCCCATTTCTTGAAAAAAATGGAATAAATTTCCTTATTAAACTTAAACATGCTCTTTCCCTCCCAAAGAAGTTTTTGATGATAAAGCTAATTTCTGTAAACAATATTTAAATTTACCTTATATACGAATTACACTATAATATTTACTAAATACGAAAAGAAAGAATGACGGGAATAATACTCTAGGCTATTGTAAAGACAAAATTAGGACCATATTTGAATTTGGACAAAAACAGAGTTATTTCAATTGATAATCCAAAACTACCCCTGTCATCACCCATTATCCACGTATCCGTAATTCCCCATCGCCACCCATTCTCTGCTATCTTGCCAGAACCTTTGGTCCATCCTGCCTCCCAAGTCCCGACCACCGTCCACCGCCGGTGCATCATGGCCGCCAACCACACCCGTGCTTCGGTATACCGAGTTCCAGCCGCCTGCGTCGCTCTTAAGCTTGTGCCGCCGCCATACTTCCATCGCCATCGCCATCGCCGCCGCCATCCTTCCATCTCCATCATCGTCAACAATCCGAGCGATCATCAATTGAATCATCTCTGTAGTTGATCTGCCACGTCGCCGAGTGAAAGGTTGTGGCTTTGGCTAGAAGCCGGTGGCTAGGATTTGTAAGGCGGCGAGGAAGGGCTATGGGATCTGGGAGGCTGAGAGGGGAGGGCATTTGAGGAGAAAGCGGGCTACAAGGTTGGAAGGGAAGAATAGACGGGTTTGGGCCAGGTGAGGGGGTGCGGGGGTACTGGTTAAGGAGAAGAGGAAAGGGATGAGTGCTGGGTTTGGGGCAGTGGAGGGAAGGGAGCTGGGGAGGGGGTGGGGTGTTGCTTGACTGCTTGTCGCCCGTTGTGGCCAAAGGGGGGCTGGAGAGTCGGGGCTGGGGCTGGGGAGGGGACGGGATGACAATGACTGGACAGGGCGGTGGCGGTGGCGGTCGCCGCCCGTAATTGTTACTGATCGGACCGAGAAATTGTAACTATAACTGGTCGGGTTAGGTAACTGGTTGAGTAACTAATGAATCAGTTAAATGGAACTAGTCGTATAATTGTAACTGATCGGATCAGGTAACTATGATTTGACAGATTTTGAATTTTTGGTCACTAATAATTTTTTGTCACTGGAGGATTTTGGTCATTGACGGATTTTTGGATTTTTTGTCACAAATGATTTTTGGTCACTGGGTGGATTGGTCATGGTCACTAGTCAGATTGGTCACTGGACGGGTTGACGTTGGTAACTAGGTAAAATTTTTGGTCACTAATGATTTTGGTCACTGACGGATTTTTGGATTTTTGGTCACAAATGATTTTTGGTCACTAGATGGATTGGTCATGGTCACTAGTCAGATTGGTCACTGGACGGGTTGACGTTGGTAACTAGGTAAAAATTTTGGTCACTAATGATTTTGGTCACTGGCGGATTTTTGGAATTTTGGTCACAAATGATTTTTGGTCACTGGGTGGATTGGTCATGGTCACTAGTCAAATTGGTCACTGGACGGGTTGACGTTGGTAACTAGGTAGAATTTTTTGTCACTAATGATTTTGGTCACTGACGGATTTTTGGATTTTTGGTCACAAATGATTTTTGGTCAGTGACGAATTTTGGTCACGATAATGGTTTTGGTCACTGTGGCGTTATTGTAGACTAATGGGTGAGATTCTATTAAAATAAGGGTATAATAGTCTCTTAACCCATTGTTAGTCTCATTTTTGGAAAATTGAAATAAAGGTCTCTTTTTTGTTCATAGCTCTTTTTTTAGTATTATTTTAGACATAACCCCATACGAAAATCAAATTAAAATGTGATAATTAATAACTCTTAGCTTGATCGATTAAGTGACAAAAGCTTAACCGTAGAATAACAAGATTGTCCTTCGTTATCAGGGATGGATTTAGGGGGGGGGCGCGGGGGGCGACCGCCCCCCTTGGACTTTCAAAATTTTCTACCTATATGTAATATTTTCATAAAACTTTCATAATTTAATTAGATTCGCCCCCCTTATCTTTTAATTTTCAAAATTAATATATAGTGTTACATAATGTAATACTTAATTGAAGATTTAAAAGAAGGAACATCTAAAATAATTACATAACTTAAACAAATAAACAATAGAATAACTCGTTGTTTAAGATTTAGGATACTTATTATATAAGAATTCCTAGTTTTGTAGTGTTTAATTATCTTTATTAGATAACACGTACTTGATTTTGTAAAATATACTCCGTATATCAAACAATATTAAATATCAGACACACTAATTACACAGTTTTTAGATCACGTGAAATGAATCCAAAATATAAATGTTTATTGACATTAAATTACATAATTCATTTACTTCTTGCTTTCTAAAAATAATTTATTGCATAGATAATAAACTTTAAATTATTATAGCATTAATACAAATATTAAAATATAATATGCACCATATATGTGTGTGTGTGGGGTGCATATTATTCTAAAAATAATAATATCATACATACTACTATTGTAATATTAAGAAAATTTCTCATGACATTGACTCACGAACACCCTCCTTGGTGGCCGGACAAAATTTACAATTCAATAATAACCGATTCATGATATTAAACAATGTAGAAGTTATTAAAAATGTCTTAGTTGATGTCTTTGTCATCGTCTAATTTAAACTTAGAATGTACTACTTAATAGATTTAAATGTCGTTGGGGATGTGTATGTATTAATGTCATTTTTTGAATAAAATTAGCCGCATAGTCCTACAGTAGCGGAAAAAATTCGCCCCGCTACACTAGGGAAAAAATTTTGCCCCACTACACTAACGAAATTTTTTTCACCCCTACACTACCGAAAAATTTCGCCCCCCTTGAATAGAAATCCTGGATCCGTCCCTGTTCGTTATACGAGTATATAGACTTCAATGTAGAGTTTAGTTGGACTTCTTAGTCTGATTAGACTAGACCAGATCAAATCAAATAAAACTAAACACAATCATATAAAGCCAAATCAAATCAAATTAAATTAGATAAGATCAGATCAAACCAGACCAAATTAGAAAGTTTCGGTCCAATTAAAACATTCTAAGTTCATAATTGAATGTGTCTGCTAGGGGTGCTTAAATTAGATCTTCTTTTTAATATTATTTTTACCCCTTCAAGAAACAGAAGCAAATGTTGAAGTGTTCGGGTGAAAATGAAAAAGTACCTCTAAGTGCTTCTAAATTGCTCTTACATGTACCTTGTTAGAAGCTGGAGAAATCATATTCTGAATAACTTACTCTAGTTGTACTTCTTCCTTTTAAAAAGAATTAGAAGCAAAATGATATCAATTCCTAACACCCCTAACTATTATATATTCAAGTCCTCAAATCTTGTAGACATATTAATTTATTCTTGGATCTTATATGCTAAATTTATCATTCAAGCCTAACTTTTCTCTTCAAAAAATACTTTAGTATAGCTTTTACATATATCTTTTTAGTATAGCTTTTTTTTTAGTATAGCTTTTACATATATCTTTCCCTTGTACTGATTTTAATGTTTATCGTTATTCTTGGTAAAAAAAAAATGAAGCAATTGATTACTAATATATACCATACACTCTAGAGTGAGAGTAGCGACACTTCATTTCAATGATATTTGATGTTTTCCTTTATCTATTTTTAAAAACTTGTCCAAATTGATGTTTTATTAAGTTGTTATATTTAAAAAGCTCGTCGCCGAAATGGTGTTATTTTATGGTTTGAGTTTTAAAGAATGAATGGTGTTATTACACATGTTATTTCTTACCTGCTAACCTGATCCTACACCATTCAAGTTGCATAAACCCATGTAAATTTAACATATTTTTAGCAAAAGACAAGACGGTTTTTGAGATTGTATATTAAGTATTACTTATTCTTAAATATACCTATTGATTGTGTTTTGTATAATACACCTATTTGATTTTGGGAAGGTTAATTTTAGATTGTATGAACTTCTTATAAATACCTTATTTTTTACTCCGCAATTTTTAATGACTTGTTTAATTTTCTTTAAGCCGTAACAATCATTAATTACACTGTTTTTTATACATCGGGGAAACCAAAACAACGTTCATCAATTACTACTATCCTGTATTAAATTGGATTGGAAAATACATAATATTGATTTGGAGTTTTAAGTGCAATGAATGCGTCTCATTAAAGGAACATATTCATTTTCTATATAAATGGAATCCAACATTCATGGGTGAATCTCCATGTGAAAATTATTTCTGACACATAATTAACACGAAGTATATTTCACTTCTTTAATTAACTACTTCATTCATAAATACTACGTAGTACTACGTACTCCGTATCTATGCTCTTTAACTTAGATGCGCTTGTAAACGTTTAGAACTTCTTTTTGTATAAAATAAAAAGAAGAGTTTTTGTGTGAGATAGAGATATTTTCAAACTTATTTTCAAAAGAGTGATACTTTTAAACATATTTCACATATGATGGTATTTTTCGCCATGCCGTCATCCCAACAATTCCACATCATCTCAGCAATTCCATATCATCCAATTTAAGTGTTTAAGATTATTTAAAACATAGTCGGCATGTTCCATTTAAATATTTATACTTTGTCACTTTCCATTTTAGGATGTGCCAAATAAATCTTTGCATTTCCTGTTTTGGTAAACTCGCCACATATCTGTCTTTATTCCCTGCCTCCCACCTTCTCTCCTCTCAAACCCTCAGCTCATTTGTCCCCTCTTGTCTTATCTCTCGATGAATATCTCATCGTTCTTCATCTCTCTCAAGTTTTTCAGGGAAAGGAACCAAGACAATTGGATGCACAAATAGGTGCAGAAAAAGTCGATATAAGAATACAGAGTGACCACTAGAGACTTCAATGGAACCAATTCAGGTGGCGACAAAATTCCCTCGGATTGTTGGATTAGAATCAATCCCTGGCATGTCAACTAGTAGCTCAGGAAAGCGCAAGCCAATCACCCAGTTTGGCAAGTTAAAATCTTGTGTCTAAATGCATATTATATTAACCATGTATACCTTTCACAAATGTTATCGTTAATGGTTAATTAAAACATAAAAAATATACTAATGCGTATTATTGCTATTAATAAACTTAGATTATATATGATATTCCAAATGTGGTTATGCTCATTAGCTCATATTTATTTTTTGAAAAATGTATGTGACATATTTTAATATTTATTCTTGAAAGTCAATCATGTCAAAAATTATTTTCTAGATTAAAAAATAATTGTCAAATAACATTTTCATTCAAATAGGACTAAAATTTTAGAATATGGTGCATATGTTCTCAATGTTTACTAAGCATTAAAATCATTTGATTATTATGGAAATTAAATACCATTCATTTTTAATTTATATATTTATTACACTACAAATTAATAAACGTTGACCAGGTTGACCCGCCGGACTAAGTATTGAAATCATTTGATAATTGTGAAAAATAAATACCTTTTATTTTAAATTTATATATTTATTACACTACAAATTTATTAACGTTGACCAAATTGACCTGTCGGGTCCAGGCTAACCCATTACTTAGTCACTTGGCCGGGTCGGTTCTCGATCCAGTTCTTATAAAATAGGCCGAGAGCCCGAGACCGGCCGGTCCCGATTAGTCCAATTTTTTACATTTCAACCATTGTCAGCATTCTAAACTCTAGTAAATGAGTAAATTAATTTAGAACCTGAAAAGGGTTGGTAGGGGTGCGGACGTGTGGCGGGGGTCTAAAAATTAAAAGAGCGGACCTGGTCGGAACAAAAAATAGAGGTCGCGGCCCCAATTCCCCTACTCTACCTCCCTAGGGCTGGCTGGCCCAGAACCAGACTGGGTTCACCCCTGTTGACAAGGAATTTTGAAGACATAGTGTCGGGTCAGGTTGACTCATCCCATTCCATCCCTAACTGATAGTGTGAAGAGAAGTGGAGAATAGAAGGTGCGAAACTTAGTACAAGGATAAGGGAAATATAGGAAGAATTTGATGAGATAAGGGTATATTTTGAAGAAAAATACTATAGGTACCCCAAATTTGTAAACCATTTGTACACACCTCCCTAGTTACATGTGTACACAGGTATGTACACAGGTAGGGATGGACCGGGACCTGGCCAAGATTGGTCGGGAGCGGGACCGGGCCAGGATTGGTCGGGACCAGGGCCGGGACTATAATTTCAGGCCCGGTACCGGCCCGTGTTTAAACCGGGACCGGGCTGAACCGGGACGGGCCTTGGCAATAAATTTAAGAAAATAGTGCAATCGGGCCCAGGCCTAAAAAACAAGCTTGAAGCCTGCCCTTATAGCTCCTGGGACGGGATCGGGCCGAGCTCCAGGCCTAAAGAGAACCGGGTCGGGCCGGGCCTAAACAACGTCGGGACCAGGCCGATCCCAGGTCAGGCCGACTCGTGCCAGTCTGCCAGACCTAAGGATGGACTCGGGCCGGGCGGCCCGGCCCGATTACTGTTTGAACCGGCCCGGCCCAGGAACCGGTCCGGGGGGCGGTTCGGGCCGGCCCGGCCTGGTTACTGTGCGGTTCGGGCCCGGGCCCTTTGATTGGCGAACCGGCCCGGCCGGTTCGGGCCCGGTTCGGACCAAATTAATTTTTTTTTTTTGAAATTTTTTTAAGTTTTTGGGTTGGACTTGGTATTTTGGGCCATTTGAGGTGGTTTGGGGTGGTTTGGGGGTGAGGGGGGAGGGTTAGGGGTTAATTAGGAAAAGCCAAAAAAAAAAAAAATAGAACCGAGGCCCGGCCCGGCCCGGCCCGGACCCAGGATTACCCGGGCCGGTTCCGGGCCTCCATTTCTGAACCGAGACCCGGCCAGGCCCAGGCCCGAACCGGGCCCGAACCGGAACCAGTCCACCCATAGCCAGACCATCCCTATACACAAATTAGTGTACACTTTGTGTACAAATTTGGGATACACCAAACATTCCTCTATTGAAATTTGAAACTAGCCATCCCTCCCCAGTCCCCACCCTTTTTCAACCATTAATTGGACCCCATCTGAATGATTATAATGCTAGAAAAAGTGGGAACTGAATTGGGATCGGAGAGTCCCAAAAGCTGAGGCCCAGTACTGGTCCTCCTTTATCCCGTCCCATGTCTTGGTTATGGCCTTGAACCGGAGAACCGGTCCTGATCCTGGACCGGGACCTTGTGTTCTTGTCCACCCCTAGATGTGAGCTATTTAGGTGGTCAACAAGCCTAATTGAGCTAAATTGCTAAAGCCATTGGTGTGTCCCTATTTATGGGTTGGCATATAGAAACCACCCAAAAGGCACACAACAGAAAAGCCTGAAGATATATACCGATATGAGAAACTATTTTATACGAGATCGAGATAATAAGACCAGACCTTTTTAGTGGTAAAATACCAACAGGGAAGGAGATCGTTATATGTGAGTAATAACTTATAACTTGTATAGTTCTTCAAAGAAAGTACATGCAAATCCGTTTGTGAAGCAATTAGAGGAGCTTCCAGGTTATGGGGGGCAAAAACAGTAGTGTAAATTTTCCTTATATAATATCAAGAGCAAATAATTGAGTAATATAGATTCTAACATCACACTGGAAGACTATCAATTGAGTGTCTTCACTAGACTCATTCACCTGGTAATTTGGTTGGGCTCGCTTAGTTTCTCCACTTACCTCTGCCACGTCCACGACCACGCCCACCCCATCTTCCACCACCACCACCATGCTCACCCTTGGATTTCGTTGCCATGTTTTCTGGCAGGGGCAGAATGTTGTCAACGCACTTTCTGAAGCTGAAATCATCAGTAGAGCCGTCCTCCCTCAAGATGAAGAAACATCTGCTTTTAAACACAGGGTGGTATCGTACTTGAAATCCGTCAACTCCACTCCCGATCTTTTTCTCTGGCTCTGCATGCCCCTTCTTAAGCAACTCCATCAACACAATTTCTTCATACTGCAACCGAGTTATCAAACTCATATATAAGCTGAAGTTGCTACTTTTAAGCAAATGCAATGTTATCAGCAGCACAGACTAAGATAGAGAAACAGCTCACCAAGACATTGAGAAATTGAGAAACAGATCAGTGAGATCACCAAGACATTACATTTTGGGTTTCCTACAGGTATGTTTGCCTTTTCCTATTAAGATCAAGATGATAGTCTGGATTACATAGTCTTTGGATAATGGAATGCTAGCTTTGTGAGCTACATAAAAAATCTGGTGTGTAAAAACAACAAATTTGGGTTTGGATCGACATCTGAAGTGGATGTGTCACATGTCCAGGACTGGGAAAATCAGACAGTTGTGGTCTGAGCAAGTAAGCTGTATTTTAAATTAATTTGTAAGTAAGCATAACTAAGTGGCTGAACAATTAGGTCAGGGCGCTGTGAGGTCTATTGAATCAAGATTCAACAGTCTTAAAATGTTTCTGCATAAAGCATTGGTCTACATATGTGTGCATACACACACAATCACAAGATTATACTTCCTTGGGCATCAACGGGTGCATTAAGGGTGTGTTTGGAACATGGAAAAGGTGAAAAAGGTAGGGAATGAAAATAGAGATGAGATTTTGAAGAGAAGAAAATACAGGGTAAAGTTTAAAAATCACAATACTCAAAAGATTAATTTAAGCTTGTATTTAAACTCATCTTATTTAAAAAATTGTGAAATGAGAGATTAAAAAAATCAAAATATATGTAAGAAGACTAAGAACTGAGAGTTTCAATCAGATATAATTCTTCCGTAACATATATAAGGTGAAACCAGGTATAGAAAATCCTTCTGTAATTTTTTTCTCCTTCTCCTAGCACTTTTTAAGTTCCAAAAACATCCTTAAGGCATGCCAGTTAATCTCTCCAATTTTTAAGGAAATTTGTGATTGAAAGTAAAAAAAAGGAATAGCTTATTACTCCATTCAAGCGAACATTCAATCAATATCTACTTTCATTTAGAACTATATTCTGCAATTTGAGTTTTAAAATCAGATTTTAAAAAATCCCATAAGATCACATAGTTTGTCTAGAGTATTGGGTTCGACGTTTCTGTTCAGACTTAATGGACAATCTGATTATTATTTATTAGATATAGGGTAAAGCGGTAAATCAGTATCTGCATAGGCATATTCCAACATTTCAAATAACACAAATACTACGTACTTACTAGAGTGAATTAGGGCGTGCAAGAAGATCCTACCAATTTAGACCTACCAATTTAGGATGTTTTTAATTGGAATGAAATTTGCTGATCTGGCCTAATTTGATAGATGTCTGATGTATCTGTATTTTACAAATGTCAAAGTCTAGTCTCGTTTGTTTAAGTGTGGTCTAGTCTCTCCAAGTCTGGTCTAGTCTCTCTAAGTCTGGTTTGTTCCGGGTCTGAAACTCATCTAAGTAAAAACATCCTAGGTCTGAAATTTTAGATAAATACTCCGTAGTATATTTAATTTACAAAAGCTATTTTAATTTTCTTTAAAACAACTATTTTAGTGTCTTACTCTGAAACACATTTCTACATAGAATATCACACACAACGTTTAATTTTTTACTGCACAAGGTGTAACTTATAGTGTTCTAATTTCTTTTAGAGCCCGTTTGGTAGCACCAAAATCGGCTGTTTTGGCTGATTCTGCTGAAATTTATGATATTCTGGCTGGAGTGGCTGTTTTGGCTGATTCTGCTGATTTAAGAAAAAAATATTTTAAAAATATATTTTATTAATAAATTAAAGAAAAAATTATATGTAAAAATAGCTAAAATGGTCCTCTACAGTAACTTCAGCCAATACAGCCAGAAAAGTAACTCCAACCTTACTTTTTCGGCTTATTACACAATTCAGCGCGCGAAAGTAAAAGTTACGTGTTTGGTGAAAAAGCTGGCTGATAAGCCTGATAAGCGGAAAACAGAGTTCTCCAAACGGGCTCTTAATTAGAACAAGGCTGATAAGCTGAATCGTGCAGGCAGGACTAGCGGCGAAGCCTTGTTTGATAATGAAAACGACTTCAAAGATGACTCTAGAAACATTAAATACGGCCTTTTGGGCACACACAGTAAAATGATCAAACCTTTCCTACTATAACATTTCTATGCAAGTAATCAATTAATCAATATTTCTTTTAATTAGTCAGAGAAATCAATACCAAGGATAGCGTTTTATATATTTAAAATGTTGAGCTTCTTAATACCTTATTCAAATTGAGATTGACAGACCAGGAATGGAGAAGCCTGTGGAAATAATCAAACATCTCAGTAGATGACCCGAAGGTCTTCGGGCCGACGGTGACTGGACCCGATATGACCTCTTTCGTCTCTCCATCAGCACCCTTTTTCCAATCCAAGAGTCCAACTTTTTTCACTTCCTCTGAATTCTGGACCTTCGTCTTTTTCAATGCTTCGCCATTGTCATCATTTTCCGGCATGTCTTTCTCCTCTCTAGGTCTCTTCCCGACGCCACTCTCAGCAGCTACAACCTCGTCGGACTTAGTTTCAACTGCGTCCATGTTCTCGGATGAAATTTTTTCAGCCATGGCGTCGGCGACCGCGGTGTCGGGTCCGCCGTTGATGAATCGGTCAAGGGCTACAAATCAATCGCTGGCGTGAAAAAGAAAACCCTGACTTTGGGTTTTACACTTTACAGTTGTAACTTTGCACAGAAACTAGAAAAGGCACTGACCTAAACTTTTGATATGGGCCTAAGTTCAAGGCAACATCTGGATGTTCTGAAAATTTCGTGCAATCTGTATGATAAGCCCAAAGTGAGATTTATTACTAGTATTTGTCATACAAGAAATACTACCTCTATTTAAGATACACTAGATTCTCACCAGTACGATGCACGGGCATATATTATGTAAAATCTATATATCTTTATTTGTTTATACTTCCTCCGTTCACACTTGTCAATGCACGTCTTTGACCGTAATTATATCTTAATCTCTATTAGTAAAAAATATTTAAAAATTAGATTTTGAAAATTTGCAATGAGATGAATTGAACAATACTTTTTTAAAAAATAATTTTCATAAAATAATAATATAAAATGTAGTCAAAGTAGAACATGTGAATAGTGTAAAATTCAACATGTTGCGATTAAAAAGAGACGGAGGATAGTATTACTAATTGATGTATAAATGTGTGGAATTAGAGGCGTAATATACATAATAAACTATAGTTAAGGAAACGATAGTTAAGACTCATGCATTTGTAGTAAGTATGTTTTGGAATAAGTAAAAATAAACAAATATTATCATATGATTTTTACAATCTACATTTTTCGAAACACTCCCTTGTAAATAACATTTGTAATATGGTCGGTTTGTTCACCATTTTCACCACAAATCAATATTTCAAACTATGTTGTTCATCTTGATACGGCAACATAAAGTTGGCCATGCGAAAAATATTAACTTTTGGAATAACAATCCTACATGCGACAAAGATTGGTCTTAACTCTTAAGAAAGTTTATTTAAATCAATAATAATTAATATTTGGGATTATTTATAAATTAAATGTTGTCCGAATAAGAATAATAATAACATTATAATTTCAGATATACTTACAATAAAGATATTATTCTTTTGTGTTATGCGATTTTTTTAAAAGTGTCTGTTGCAATCAAACAAAATTTCACAATTTATTATCACAATTAGCATCTAATAATAATAATAATAATGTGTAATCTTATTATTACTTGTCATATAATTAATACAATATATACTCATATTGAAATGCAATAGTAATAAGAATACAATTTGATACACAACTGACCATAATCATTTTAATAATCCAGCCCAACACTAAAAACAGTGTTGTTTGATACACAATTGACCATAATCATTATAATAATCCAGCCCAACACTAAAAACAGTGCTGAAACGTGATGCTTTTCGCCCAAATCGCCCAGTCCAACATAAAAACAATCTACAATTGGCACAAACAGCGCAGCCCAATTCTTAAAACTAAAATCTGCCCAATAAACCGCCCTATATAAACCCCATGAATGCCTCGGTTATAAACCGCCCTATACAAACCTGCCCAACTCATTAGTCATTACCCTTTAGTTTTATCGTATAACCTTCGGCCGCCTCAAGCGACCTTCGGTTCTTTCGATACATGTAAGTTTAGTGGGAATTTTAAGAAAGTAAAGTTTGTTTACGGTTCTAAACTTCAAAAAATAAAAAAGAGTAAGATGGGTCCACAAAAAGTAAAAGGTGAAATGACACATAAAAAGATAAAGTAAGAAAGTAAAAAGCTATTGGAATTCATTTTAAATTGTTCATTGTAAAGTGTATCTTATAAAATGGGTCGGAGGGAGTAATAATTTAGAGCTAGTTTGGTAGTAGTAAAATCGGCTGGTTTGGCTGATTTAGCTGAAATTTATGAAGTTCTGACTGAATTGGCTGCATTAGCTGATTCTGCTGATTAACAAAAAAATATTTTTAAAATATATTTTATTAATAAAACAAAGAAAAAATTATATGTAAAAATAAGTAAAATGATCATTTACAGTAACTTCAGCCAATACAGTCAAAAAAGTAACTTCAACCTTACTTTTCTGCTTATTACACAATTCACCGCGTGAAAGCAAAAGTTACGTGTTTGGTGAAAAAGTTGGCTAATAAGCCTCATAAGACAAAAAAAAGTGTTGCCAAGCGACACCTTAATATGGTAACGAGAAATATATTATAATGTGATTAAAAGGAGTTTTCCCTACTGGATGTATGATAAGAGATGTGGCCTCGTCTAGCTTGTCTAGGAGGTGTTTACTTCACTGCTAAAGTCACAGTTAGGTTAGTAAGACAGGTGAAGTACACACGCACACTGCTTAAAAAGCCGCTTACTAACCGAAAGAGGTGCTTAAAGTGCCGCTTATTAAGCATACCACCCCCCATGTATTAATTAAGCGGCACTTTAAGCTTTTTCAGTTTCCGAATTTACCCCTTGCCCGTAACCTATTGTTATCTCTGCCCCACCTCGACCCCAACCCCACCTACCCCGACCCCACCCTACCCCGACCCCACCCTACCCTTACCCCACCTACCCCACCCTACCTCGACCCCACCCTACCCTTACCCCACCTACCCTACCCCACCCCGACCCCACCCTACCTACCCCACCCCTACCCTACCCTTACCCCACCTACCCCGACCCCACCCCTACCCTTACCCCACCTACCCTACCCCACCCGACCCCACCCTACCCCACCCCTACCCTACCTAACCGACCCCCACCCTACCCTTACCCCACCTACCCTGACCCCACCCTACCTCGACCCCACCCTACCCCACCTACCCTACCCACCCCGACCCCACCCCCTACCCTACCTAACCGACCCCACCCCACCCCTACCCTTACCCCACCCTACCCCACCTACCCTACCCCACCCTACCCTACCTAACCGACCCCCACCCTACCCCCGACCCCACCCCCACCACCCCTACCCTTACCCCACCCCGACCCCACCCTACCTACCCCACCCCTACCCTACCTACCCGACCCCCACCCTACCCTTACCCCACCTACCCTGACCCCACCCTACCTCGACCCCACCCCACCTACCCTACCCTACCCCGACCCCACCCTACCTACCCCACCCCTACCCTACCTAACCGACCCCCACCCTACCCTTACCCCACCTACCCCAACCCCACCCCTACCCTTACCCCACCTACCCCAACCCCACCCCTACCCTTACCCCACCCCACCCCACCCTTACCCCACCTACCCTACCCCCTACGGGCCTATAGGGGCCTATGGGGTCGGGGGGTAGGGTAGGGTGGGGACAGGTTAGGGTGGGGTCGGGTAGGTAGGGTGGGGTCAGGTAGGTAGGGTAGGGGTAGGGGGTAGGGGTAGGCGGTGGGTGGGGTCGGGGTAAGGTAGGGTGGGTAAGGGGTTAGGGGTATGGGTACACATATTATATTATATACTTGTGTTCATGAATGTTTGTGTGTATATATATGTATAGGGTTATTTTGGACATTTTAATGTTAAGCGGTGTTTTAAACCGTTTGAAGTAAACACGGTCTTACAACATTGTTTATTTTATGCGCCGCTTATTAACACGGGTCTTAATAAGCACCGTTTAATAACCGGTGAAGTAAACGTGTCCCTAGGGTTTGTCTATCCGGCTGACAGCTTTGCACTATTCCATTGCTCGAGACTTGGGTACTAGTTTGCAGGGCCGGTCCTGAGAATTCTAGGACCCTGTGCAAAGAAAAAAATGGGCCTTTTTTTAATGTAAAGAGAAACCAAATGCCTAATGACTTAATATCAATTTATTCAATGCAAATGCAAAATTCGTGAGTGTTTACTTTCACACTTTGTTGTCTCGCTAGTCGTCTTGCTGTTAAAATGCTCAATGGCGTATTCAGAAAAATTCGTGTGGTGAAGAAACTTGCCTTAGATATTATCTCACGAATGTCAATCAACTAATCCATTAAAAAAAATTGTAAAGACAAATATAGATAACAGAATATTCACTAGACAAAGTCATTATAATATCATGCTTAAAATAAATAATTTTCACTTTGTTACAAATCAATTATAATCACATGGTGTATGTTATTTGTTCAAAATCATGTTAAAAAATCTTTTCGAAAAGAAAAAAAAATAAATACAAATAAGTAAAGCCACTTTCACCAAGCCTCGAACACAGGACCCTTTTGCACACTGCTTGAGTGACTCAACAGAGGCAAGGGATGTTGGATTACTGGGGCAGCATATGAGTGCTGCAACGAGGAGCTATCGATAAAGCAAGTAGAGCTATGTCAGTTTGGATACAGGAGGGTGACAGGGTGTGCAGTAGCAAATGTCCGGTCTTCATTGTAATGGGTGGCAATTCGAGTGGGCTTGTGGTCATGGTTGAGATGGCTGGGGTAGCTCGGTTAGTGTGCCTGACAGATGCCAAAGAAGATGTTCCATGTTCCAAAAGGTTGAATCTCCGATCTTAAGCCCCCCACATCCCGACCCAACAAGGCATTTGGGAGATTGTAATTCACGGTGACTCAATCAACCCAATTGTAGTAGACCTTGTACCCGTGCGCACCAGAGGTCCAGCCCAGCACGCAGGAGCTGCAACCTCTACATTTGGGAGACCGCTGCGAGTTTTGATCGTTGATCAATGTTCCAACTTTCTCACCACTCAACCAACTCAGTTACTAGTAGAAGATGTTCCAAAAACGGAAGGACGGGCACTCTAATAGAGGCCCGCCTAATAAACTAATTCAGCGGCTTCTCAATGACCCCAGAGGCGGTGGTTTAGAGGCGATTTGTCTCTATGGAAGAAGTCATTGCTGGAGGTGTGTTGGGATTGACCTAAAGTAGATTAAGACTAATGACTTTGGATCGAGAATTTCTCTTGTTGTTGTTTTACTTTTGTTTTTTGCATTTTATTTTTACGTTTTTTAATAATGTTTGTGATTTTGTTCTTGGTTAAGAGTATGGAGACTGATAAAGTCATTGTAGGATCCAATTTAATTTGTTCAAGGTTAGTGATTCGAGTCACTCCTTTGAGGGCGATTGTCTCTAAATATGATTATTGGACTTTTGTCTGGGCTTGGGGTATCAGTTTATATTAGACCTACTGGGATGAAGTGTTTTGGATGGTTTGAATATGATGCAAGGATCATAATTTTATTAATATCAATATAGACGATTTCCTTAAAGAGAGAAAACCTAAATTAATTAAACATAGGTTGATGACATTTTTGAAGTACAAAATGAAACTAATTATTATTTTGGCTTCAAAAAAATAGAGGTAGTATTCTTGTACGTATAATATTTCGATCCAGTCTGCCACTATATTCTTTTTTTTTCCTAATACTATATTCTAATAGTACTAAAGTACGTATGATTTCCAGGAAAATATCTATAAATGCATTTATACTCAAATTTCATTTATCTCAAAATTATGATTATTTTAGACTACAAGGAGAGAATTATGATAATTAAGTAAACTAATCTTAAGAGAACAATAAACCACCAGAGTGTTACAAGAAAAAAACATGCTCAAAAGGAAAGACTTGTTTTAGCAATGCTTTTAGATGGGTTATTGAAGAAATATTTAGTGTTTCTTTTAGTAATTTTAAAGTGTTTATTTCTGGTAGATTTAGAGCCTGTTTGGTGACCATATTTTTCGGCCTATCAAGCTTATCAACCAACATTTTTACCAACTACTCCCTCCGTCCCGCTAAGATTGTCCTAGACACTATCCAATTGGTCAATACAAATCACTCTTAATTCTTACTTTCTATATCAAATTTTTACAAATTTTGATTTTGGTTTTTGGGACTTTTGTAAAGTTTTTAAATATAGTTTCTGAATATGTAATTTGTTTTTTCTAAAAATTATATGAGTGCAAATAGGGATCTGTTTGTTTTATCGTCAGTCAAACATCGTAAACCGAATTGTCCCAAACATTACGGGACGGAGGTAGTATGTAACTTTTGATTTTACGCGCTGAATTATATAATAATAAGGCAAAATAAGGTTCTAGTTACTTTTTTTGCTATATTGGTTGAAATTACTGTAAAGAATCATTGCAGCT
Organism: Cuscuta epithymum; assembly: GCA_945859915.1. Taxonomy (NCBI): domain Eukaryota; kingdom Viridiplantae; phylum Streptophyta; class Magnoliopsida; order Solanales; family Convolvulaceae; genus Cuscuta; species Cuscuta epithymum. The sequence goes on from CAMAPF010001075.1 coordinate 395,023, forward strand.
GTTTTTCCATACATTTTTTATAAATTGGCAAAAACAGTCAATCAAGCCACTTCGATTAGCTAGAACTGTTGGGTGTGTTTCGGAAAATAAAGAAAATTAATTAAAATAAATTAATTAATTAAATAAAATGACTAGAGAAAAACAAGAAAGGAGATGAAGCAGAATTAGTCAAAGCTCGTGCTACGCACGATGTCCTTAAAACGTATTTGTTGCCTCCCACGGTGCTAGGAGCGTTGCAACAATCGTTTCCCAGGATACGATGACTACGAACTAATGTTTGAGCACACAAACAAAAGTTCCAGCGAACGAGAACAAAGACTGAACACTCAGGAATTTTTCAGACTGCTAGCAGTGTGTTTTTTAGAGCTAAAACGTGTATGGATTCGTGTAAAATCGTATAAGAACCTCTGTTGTTGCAAACCACCTGCCAACCTTTATATAGGAGGATTTGTTGTGTGTAAATGGTGAATTAATGGACCTGAACGTTGGACATCAATGACCAGTCCGTTGGGCATTGAATCGTCCATGAACTGTCCATTTATTGTAACGTTTCAGAAGTGCGACAGAACGTTGGGCATTAATTGTTGTAACGTTTCAGAAGTGCGACAGAAGACCTCCATCAGAACACCCCGGGAGGGGTTCTGATCGGAGGCCAATCAGAAGACCCCAACTCTGATCCGCGGCCATTAGAGTACCCCCAAATCAGAAGACCCCAAAATTAATCGTATCTCTTGAGAGATAGATTTTTGGACGACATTCGTGTCCGCAGGTCGCCCCGCGCACGCAAGTCGCGGTTTTTCTTTTCCGAATTCGGGATTTGATTTGCACCCCCCCCCCCCTGCGCGCGTGGAGAGAGCCTTTACCCTTAGGAATCTTAACTCCTTAGGGGAGAGTCCCTTTATAAAGGGTTGCAAATCCCTTGGGTTTTCCGGTGTGGGAAATTAACACACTAGAAACCCATCCTTTTTCCCAGTTTTTCCATTCTAACGGGTAAACTTCGAAAAGCGATTTCTCATTCACCCGTTATCCGTTTTGAGCGTACCATATATCGAATTGTAGCCCTTAACAAGGACAATCCGAAACCACTTTGACCCGACCCAAATCGGAAGTGGACCCCACTCAAAAATTGCCCCAAAATAGCCATTTAATGTAATTTTTCACACATTTTTCCAACAAGAACTTTATAAATTTGAACAGAGTCAGAAAATATAGCCGATTTGAGTATTACCAAATGGGGTGTTGAGGCCGAGAGACAGTAAAAGTATTAAACTGTGTAGAGTAAACATCATCATGTTGTTAAAAGGGGGAAATAACCTTTTTGACTTTTAAGTAAACTAAAAGCATGCTTCTTTGTTTGAAAAGATTCTAATTTGAATTAGTCGTATGAAGAGAAAATGTTTGTTAATATTTCACAATTGTATTAGGAAAGTCACTTTGAGAACTTGTATTCAAAAACACAATCAACGAAGTATTTCCTCAACAATGTTATCTATCACTTTACTGGACTATACAAGTGGTTTTGAAAAAAAAAATTAACCCACACATGTTGAGGTAGAGGTAATGTCTGTATGACTGTATGGTATACATCTCATACCGTGATTTGGTTTTATCTGATGTTGTTAGCTTCTTTGCTACTTAAAACCTTTTGTTATGATTTCAAGAGTAGTAATCTTACTTTATCACGGTATTTTGGTTCATACTCTTACAAGCTGTTCTCTTCACCTGATCTGAATGTTTTTTATCTGATCTGATCCGAATTTTTCTGATCTGAATGTTCCTGATTTGATCTGAATGTTCCTTATCTGATCTGAATGTTTCTGATCTGATGTGAATCCTTCTGATCTGATTTGATCTGAATCTTTCTGATCTGATCTAATTTGAATATTTCTAAAATTATAATTATAATTATAATTACTATAATTATAAATGTAATTACACATATATAATTTAAATATAATTATAATTATAATCATAATTATAAAAATTATAATTATAATTACAAACAAAATTATAATAGGTATAATTATTAGGATCCTAGTTATTATTATACGTATTACACTAGTTATAAATATAGCTATAATTATAATTGTAATTATATTTATAGTTATATTTATTTCTATAATTATAATTTTAATTATAATTATAATATTTATTTCTATAATTTTAATTGTAATTACTCCGTATAATATGATAATAACGAAAACAAAACTAGTAACAATAGCAACAACAACCATAATGGTAGTAAGAATAATAATAATCATGATAATAATAAATATAATAATAATCATCATCATAGTCATCACAGTAATCATATTACTAATAATAATAATAATAATAATAATAATAAAAATAATAAGAATAATAATAATAATAATACTAATAATAATAATATCAATAATAATATTAATTACTACGTATAATAATTACAACAACAACAATAATAATAATAATTATAATTATAATTATTATTAATATTATTATAATTATTATTATAATAAAAGGGATAAATCATGTCTGAACTTTTCTGATTTGATATGAATGTTCCTGATGTGATCTGAATGTTTTTGATCTGATCTGAATGTTTCTGATCTGATCTGAATCTTTCTAATCTGATCTGAATGATTCTGATCTGATCTGAATTTTTCTGATCTGATCTGAATTTTTCTGATCTGATCTGAATAAAATAAGAATAACCAATAAGTAATAAGATTAAGACAAACATAACAGCTTCTTATTTTATATTTTTATGCAAGACTTATCCTCCATAAAAATACGGAACTTTTTCCCTTACTTGAGTACTTCGGTAGGTCTTTTTGCTCTAAAAAGGAAAGTTTAGCATGCATACGTATATATGTACGTACACATGAATACTATATCCTTCCTCTGTTCTTAAATAAGTATAACGGTCAACATTTCACATTTGTCGAGACACAACTTTAACCATTAATATATATAATTCACTATTAGTAAAAAAAATTAAAAAAATCAGATTTTGAAAATTTACAATGACACAAATTTATTACAAGTATTGTTTTTTTCAAAAAATTATATTAACACATCAACAAATAAAATGTAGTCAAAGTAGAACATGTGAATAGTGTAAAATGTAATATGTTGTACTTAAGAATGGAGGTAGTAATTAATGAGAAATGTTAGAGCCTCATTTCATTCGAAATTGTTAGACCATACCAAATTAGAATAAAACAGACCAGACCAACAAATTTTAATTCATAAGAAAAAAAATCCTAAATAGTACTCCATACGTCATACTCCGTACATTGTAAGATACATTTTCTTTTTTACTTTGTCCAACAATATAAACCCTGTAAGAAAAAGAGAAAAAGAAAAGAGTGGCAAGAAAGACAGAGGGATGAGAGCTAACTACGACGACGGAGGCACGGAGCCGCTGCGTCCGTGCTAGAGGAGAAGGGGAGGAGCGGCAATGACGAGCGACGAGCAGGAGGGGAAGGGGACGAGTGGTGAGCGTTGGCGAAAGTCAACCAGGTGTGAAGCCAGATCGAAGAAGCAAGTGAGATCGGAGAAGCCTGGTTCGAAACTTGGTTCCAAGCTGAATCGTTCTTCTGGTGCGAAGCAAAAATGCGCAAAAGCAAAAAAAGAGCCGACTATGTCGTGCGCACAATATAGCATATGATATATTTTACTTTAAAGAAAGGAATTTAATACTCCCTATTTTATAAAGGGAAAAGGGGCAAAGAAGTCTCGAACTTAGTAAAAAAGTGCAAATCACCCCTTATATAGGAGGTTCTGTCCGACCGTCTTCATTTGGGGCGGTTTCCGGTAGAATGTTTTGATGAATTTTTTTTAGCATCTTCTTCATTAAGTCTAGTTTACCCATACCAAATTTCAGCTAAAAATAAAATTGGGAAGCCAATCAAATGATTTTCTGAAATATATACTGTGATGTTTAATTGCGCAGTTATCTTTAAAAATTCATTTGACTGCCTTCGCGATTGGATTTTCTGAAATTTGGTATGTGTAAACTAGACGTAATGAAGAAGACTCTAAAAAAATTTCATCAAAAAATTCTACCGGGGGAACCTTCTGAAATGGCGACGACTGGATAAAACCTCCTATATAAGGGGTGATTTGCATTTTTTTAGTTAGTTCGAGAGCTTATTTTCCACTTTTCCCTTTTATAAATAAATATATATAGATATATATATATATATATATAAATATATATATATATATATATATATATATATATATATATATATATATATATATATAAACTGCCCAGTTAACTTCAACAAATTATTTGAGTGCCTTCCCGATTGAATGTTTAGCTGAAATTTGGTATGAATAACTAGAATTCATGAAGAACATGCTCAAAAAATTTCACCGGGAAGTGCCCGAAATGCCCTCGGCCGGACGGCGGTTCCCGTCAGGCCGGCTGGACATGAAAAGTTGTCTATATACTTTGTATATATTACGGAGTAAGGATGTTTTCTTTTAGACTGTTTTTAGTCCCAGACCAGACCAGACCAGACCAGACTTAAACAGACCAGACCAGACCAGACTTGGATAGTTATAAAATACACAGAGACCAGACGTTTACCAGACCAGACCAGACCAGATCAGACCAGACCAGACTTAAACAGACCAGACCAGATCAGACCAGACCAGCAACTTTCAGTCCAAAAGAAAACATCCTAATAGTGTAATTCTTAAAATAAATCGGTATACGGAGTGTATTTTAAGTACATCCGTATATGTATATGATGAAATGGTGTACTCCGTATTATACTACTCGTATTGTCTACGTTTAGCTGTGATAAACAACAATAAACAAATACGTAGTATATAACCCGTATCGATAAAATCCAGGAAGCTACCCACCATTTTACAATCATTTTTTGAAGCAAGGCAGCTAGGAGAAGGACGCGTTACGACTTTTTCTCTTCCGAAGAAGAAAGACATAAAAGGGGCAATACTTCATTACTCGTTCAAATTCAATTCTTCATCTTCATATCTATCAACAGTTTCGTTTTCTGGTAACTTCAGCTGCCTATTCTCTCTGCTTTAAGCCCTATCTCAATACTTCTTTTGGGGGTTTATGAGGTCTTTGTTCTTCCACGTGTATCTCGATATAATTGCCCGGACATTCTTTGATTTTTGAGATCTTTTGATGTCGTTTCTTTCTGATTTACGGCCCAAAAATCGATCTTGGTTATTATTTAGTCCTTGAAAGAATGATCATGTTTTAGCTCTAACCTTATATCAAATCGAAATTTCTAGTGTTGGGATTTTTCGATGATGCTAGGAGATGATGTAGAAGGACAAAATAAGCAAGAAAGCTCATTGGTTTTACTGTTTATGGTTTATTATTGCGCTTTAGTATTGCTTTTACATGGTATCAGATACAGCGTTGACTGTAATTTGTCTTGGAATGCAAAACCATTTATAAAAGAACTGAAATCTAGAAGTGGAGCTGCAAAAGAATCGATCTTTAGATTTTTTTCTTCGTTCAATATTGTTTGTAATAGTAACATTTTCTCTGTGGTAATTGTAGTGAAATTTGGAAAAGGAAGTATAATGGGAGAGCACATGGTCTTGAGCAATGATCGCCTAATAAGCCCTGAATCTGTTAAAATTTTGCAAAGTTCTGAGGCATCCAGACCTTCAGGAAGCAGTTCTCTCTCTCATAATCTGGATGATCAATCTGCATTAGCTATTGATATAAAGGAGGAAGACGATGACGTGCTAGGTGAAGAAGAGCCGCTAATTCAGTCTGTAGAATGCCGCATTTGCCAAGAGGAAGACGCCGTCAACAATATGGAAGTTCCTTGTTCGTGCAGAGGCAGCTTGAAGGTACTCATTGTGTCCTTTTGCTTTTCCTTATGAATGGCAACTTATTATGGTTGTACATTGTATGGTTCTTTTGCAATAAAATCAACTCTGCAAATTCTTTGTTTGGATGCTCAGGTCAAATAAAAAGATTTCATTCTAATGCTACATTGTTTATAAGAATCTTGCACCATCTATTAAGTGCTTCTAATATAATGGCGTTATTTCAAATGCTCCACATGGCACTTATCCTTGGTTTTTAATTGAAGAATAGTAGAGAAATAGCTCATAATAATATACTCCTCTGTATCATTCACGTATCATCTATTTGGTATTTTGGTTGTTGTGCAACACTTGGATAAACTGCTGGTGAATGGTTGGCTGAATAGAACATGTGAACTTTTGTGCTCAAATTTTTTAATGTTAAAAATCACAATATGTTTTGTTGTTAAGTGATTGCGACATTCTTTTCATTTCCTTATTTCTCATGCCTTAAATCCAGTTTGCACACCGCAAGTGTGTCCAAAGATGGTGTGATGAAAAGGGGGATATCACTTGTGAGATATGTCATCAGGTCAGTTTCTGCTCCTTTTGTAATTGTAAATGTCTTAATGGATTATGCAAAGCTTAAAAGACACACTAGACACGGGAATCATGCACTACATATTTTATAAAGCATCACTAAACAACTTAATAACTTATGAAGCCTACATATATACTCTAGGGCAGTTGTAATGCTACCATTATGAAGCCTACATATTTACTCATCTATGTAATTTTTCTTTCACTTTTTTGCTGTTGTTATTCACGAAGCTGTTGCTATGCTGATAAATGGTGATAACTACATAACTAGTTCTGTCAATATAAGCTTTATGATGCATGTTTTAACCAAAACTGATTTTCATAGACTTAAAAACTGGTGTTTAACGATGGTGGGTGGGTATCACCATATCAGTTTGGTCTTCAAACTGGTGTTTACCTATAATATGCAAAAATACTCATTATATCTTTTGAAGTTTTGGTAGTTCTGTAGGTTTAGAGAGAACCGAGCTCTCTGTTGATATTTCCCTTCAACTGTAGGAACTTCACTTTTGGTTTACTGTATGAGCTGTGAAAAGCTAATCAATACATGTTTGTGTGAATGTCTAAAGACTTTCTTTCTGTTGTGCAGCCCTACCAACCTGGATATACTGCCCTTCCTCGTCCCCAGTCTGAAGATACTTCTATTGATTTTGGGCAAGTTTCTTTTTTCTTCTCCACACCATGTACATTTAGGGCATACATGGATCACAGAACATGTAGTTATCTTGAATAGATTAGACATGGATGAACAAAATGAGTATTCATCAATATCTAGAATAACTTTATTTAGCCTATCTTTAGTTCCCCCACATTTAATATTCCTTCTAAGTTCCATCTATGTTTTCTTTCCTTCCTCCAGACAAAGCCTTAGGATCTTTAACCTTGATAATTACCCAGACACATTATATCTGCATTTGTGTATGTTGCAGACCGGGGTGGACTGTTACTGGAGATCAGCTAAACTTACATGACCCCAGACTTTTGGCAATGGTTGCAGCAGAACGCCATCTTCTAGACGCTGACTATGATGACTATGCTGATTCAAGTGCCAGCGGAGCTGCTTTTTGTCGCTCTATTGCTTTCCTTGTAAACAATCACTACCTCTCTCCCCCGCATACCTTATATATATGTTGTTACTTCGTATATGGTCTTTAAAGATAGTTTACTAGCCCTGCATACCTGATTAAGCTATAACATTTTAATTTTGACAAGGTACAACTCTTAGAAGTCTTGAAATCTGACATGTTTTTAGAAGTTGCTTGTTCTTGGTCCTATGAATATTGAAAAATATTGTCTTTATTATTATCCTTCTAACTTGTATTTTTCCTTGTCAAGGCACGCCATGTATACTGTAATATTCTATAAGTTGCTTTGGTCCTGTCATCTAAATTTTCTGTAACGTTGATTATCCAATCTTCCCTTTATTACATCTAAATCCTGCTTCTTGGTTTGTGATAGTTAATGGCTCTCCTACTGTTAAAGCATGCTCTGAGCATTGGAAATGGTGACGGAGACGATGATGACGTTTCTGCTATTTTCTCTGTAAGTGGAATATTAATACTGGGATTAATTTTTGTTTTGACATGCCAAAGATTAATTTTAAGGCTTCTGTATTGCAGCTTTTTTTGCTTCGAGCAGCTGCTTTTCTTATTCCATGCTACATTATGGCTTGGTTTATTAGTATATTGCAGCGTCGAAGACAAAGACAGGTCAGAGTCTAATGGCTGCTAACATTATTATTTAATTAATTCGAAGACAAAGCATCAGAATGCATGTTTTATATGACATCAAGTAGCCAAACTATCACTCGAATAGTCAACTACCCATATGCCTCTTCAAAAATGTTTTCTTGATTTTCTTGTTTTCGACAGATGAATATATTCCTAAAATGATTTCTCATGTTTGAAACAGAAGGATAATGCATTATGTGATTCTTTGAACTTTTAGTGAAAATAACATCCTTTCTGGAAACTAGTCATTTTCTTGAAACATATATACGCTTTTCTATTTATGGCCACATTATATAATACATTAAACAACTCATTTCCTGAAAATAACATCCTTTCTGCATTGTTTTGTGCATACAAGGGATTTGTCTATTTAATAGTATGATATTTATAGTTCTTAAGATTGAATCCATGAAAACAGGAGTCAGCAGCAGCGTTGTCAGCAGCAGAAGTAGCATTTATGCTGCAGGCAGGGCAGCACAGAGGTTTACACTTCGCAATAACACCACAGCCTGCACCAGTTCCAGCCCCAGCCCCGCCGCCGGTGACTGCTATTGAAGTGCCAAGTGGCATTAGTGAGCAAGTATGAGTGTTACTTTGTTTTCTTTTCTACTGCTGCTTATGCACGAGAAGTTCTACCAAATGTCACATCTTTATCAGAAATTCTATGGAACTTGTATGATATTACGTTTTATATTCGGCAGATTAAAATTTCCCCAAATGCCTGGTACCCTGATATTTAAATGGGATTATATACAATGCATCCAAATATAATAAACTCTATTGTAAATTTGAATAAGTCTAAATTTGCATTCCAAATTTGTTTTATTTTGTGATCTTACTTGAAAGTTATTAACTCTAAATTTGCATTCCAAACATTTACAAATGCTTTTGTAATTATAAAAGATTTGAGCAGGGTGTTATGTGTTAAAAGAAAATAAACAGGGGATAGAAATTAATAAAAGATTTTGTTTGTGCAAAATATTATGTGTGAACCGGGATTCACTGACAAAAAAAAGCCTTCACAAACATAGGTGGGTACAAACGTGGGTATAAGAGTGGGTACAAACATCATTTTTGAAATCATTTTTGAAATTAATATGTATTTCGAATTTATGAGAAATTGCCAAATTTGGACGTATTGTGTATAACTTATCTAATGTGCTAGTTAGGACTTAGGGTATCAGTTTAAATTAACGAAGAGTTTAGTCTACCAATCAGAAAATGTAATATTACCGAGTATAACTGTTATGATACAGACTTACAAAGTGAGTATGTTGGAGAATTGGAGAATGTTGTATTGTTTGAAATGTTTGTTCTTCATTTAAACTCAGAAGGCCAATGAAGGGCATTAAGCTACCTTTGAGAACTTCAATGCTCAGCTTCTTTTGTACTAATGGTTCTATATATCAAGATATAACTGTTATGTATCTGTATTGGGTTATTGTTACATTCACATTGTACTAATTTTTATTTATTTATATTTGGAGTATAAACTTTCAACAGTTAACTTTCACTTGATCTCCCAACTGTATGGTGATAAATGATAATGATATATTGATATTGCCAATTTGCTCACATTTTATTTTGGATTTGGCATGTTTTGGAAACTTGACAAACGTAACTAACCAAAAGTTCTAAATTCTAATCCCATTATAGACTATAGTTGAGAGATAAAAAGAGGTTTTATACTGCCATAAATCGAGTTCATCGTTAAATTTTTTCACTTATGGACTTTTAAGTTTTAACTACAGTAAAACGCTAATTCTGGTTCTTGACTAATGATTTAACCACATTTCTTTCCGGATTGTGTCAAGTTTGAGTCCAAACTATTTATAAGCAATAAGATAAGATCTGCTAAGCATCTTCAATTTAAATTTGCGTTAGTTAAAATATCGAAGAGATTATCAAGTGTGTTTGGATTTGCGGTAGAGCAAAAAGTGTAAATTGTTGATAGTTGAGACTTGAGAGACCCACAAACTTTAATGGTGCAAAACTCCCTATTGCATTTTGTTTGTTTTAAATTCTGATTTGATTAATAAAATTACTGTTATCCTCCTAAATAATGTTGTGAAAATATCATAGGGTCTACTTTACTACGCTACTGGTTGAAAATAAAGTTTAGCATTTTGAGAGTAGAGATTGGGGAGAGCACGATCCAAAGAATGGCATAAAGAAAACACCATAATAAGCAAAAAAAGAAAATCAAGAGAGCGATTTTGGTTGCATGGAGAGAAGAGCTAGGAAGAAATCTAAAGTGAAATAAGAATAAAAAGCAAGCTTGTTCATCAAAAAAAAAAAGAATAAAAAGCAAGCTAGCTGCTAGCTAATGGATTTTCTTTTCTGAAGATATCTCTCTATTCCTCACGTTGCCCAATATCTCTACTTTATCCGGCTTTCTTGTAACTCTAAAATAATAATCAATCTCTTCTTTGCCTGCTTCATTTTTATTCCTTTTTTTTTACAAAATAATAATACTAATAAGCCGTTCAACTACCGTAAAAAAAAAGCCGTTCAACTGGAAGAAAGAGTGGAAGTAGTCAAGTAGAGAAAGTATCCATCTACAATTTCAAAAAAAAATAAAAAATAATTGACCAATCAGAAATATAAGAAATGAATTTCATAAAAATTTCACATTCTACTTAAAGAATTAAATCTGTTAACCCGTATGTCCTGTTTTTTTACATATATTAACATAAGACCACTTCCCTAATTTAAACATCACAATTCACAAACGTTAACTTTATTGGTTTTCCTCTCATACTTTTCTTACTCTCTTACAAATGTAAAGTAACAATTATCTCTTTTATTTTCTTGAAACTTGTTCCAAACATAAAATGTACCTTACCTATTGTAGAGGGACTATATGTTTCTCTTTTACATAAGGGTAATTCTTGGTGTACACAAAATTTCTACACAAATTGTACACTTCCTATGTACACAAGCATTTTGACATATAATTCTGCTTTTTTCAAACGAATTGGCAATTGGGGGGTTGTGTACAAGATGTTTACTAACTCTGTGTACAACATGAATTTAACTTTATACATAAAGGGTAAATGTAATCACATAGTTTTAACTTCTCCACAATTTGGATTACCGCAACAACAATATGAGTCTGGGAGCGCATGTCTGCTCTCTAGCTTCGGCCGCCGCCTAGGGCTTCCCTAGGGGTTTGTCCGGTGGTGAACTCCCTAGTCGCGGCACCAATTGCTTATTTTTTGCGTCTACCGTAGCAGTTTTAGCGCGGTCGATCGTCGGTTACTCTCTGTTTGGATTCTCTCGCTGCAGCTCCGCTTCGTCGGTGGATATGGAGGTGGAAACGAGTTTTGGAAATTCGTTTGAGTTTTCTTTTTCTGGCATGGAAAGCTTCGTGGACAAGTACAAGATGATGGCGATTGGGGCAGAGAGAGAAGAACTGGATCTAGATGAAGCTGATGTTGAGGTTGTGGCGCATGAACGGTGCCCCCCCCCCTGAGCCGCCGCAATGGAGTGCAAGCAAATCTAGGGTTTGGAAGAAGATGGGTGAAATCTATTTTAATTCCGTTTTATTCAGTTTGTGCTTTTCTGTCAAATTGCATGTTGTTTTGGACGTGTTCCTTTTTCCTAGCAGAGATATTCTTGAGTTTAGGTTAGGTGATGAGAAGTCTGGTTTGCTAGTCTTTGGCTCAGTTAAGCCCATTACAGGGTCAGCGAATGTTATTGCTTCTACAGAGGTGATAGATTCTGAGTCTGGTTCGAGGGCGGACGGCAAACATAAGGCTTTTTATCGTCTTGTTTTCTTTTTCTTTGATGGTATTATCAGTCATGCGAACGTTATCCTGATTTAATATATTCGTTGGACTATTTCATTCAAAAAAAAAACTTCTCCACAATTTGTGCTTGTCAAAGTATGAGGTTTTGGTACTGTAATAATACTGTACACTATATTGAAGTCTAATGCAGCTTCTTTTGGAGAGATTGTGTTTCAAAACAGAAATGGGACAATTATTTTGGAAGATCCCAAAAAAACTAAAACAATTATTCAAGACAATTATCAAGAAGTACGGTCAGGTCCATTTTCAAATGTAGAACACAATGTGAGGATGACATGGCAGATCAGTAAGCAAAAGGGATCCATCATAATGGATTGGTCCAAAAGAGGAAGAAGACATATGTTTGGGATTGTGGGGAACAAATCTAAAGATTCTTGGCTTCCCTAGAATGGTGTGCCCCCAGCCCCCCCCCCCACCCACTTGATGAATTGCCTTTTGTTCAAACCTGCCTTAACCAAGCAGCAGCCTTATATTGCTTCTATATCAGGCTGGCTTATGATTGGGGTGAATCTCTAAACTTGTCTCTATGTTTTGGGACCTCTCTGCTTTACCTTCCTTTTTGTTATCATTACCACTCTTCACAAATCCCATAAAAGATCAAACTCATCAAGCTTCAATTGCACAGGCAATTGCCACATATATATAAGCTGCACAGTCATTCCCACATGTAGAACATATAAATCTTTCTCTTCACTACTTCTTTCCCCTCACATTATCATCCTTTCCTTCTTCTTCTGCTTCTTCTGCTTCTTCTGCACCACTCTCCTGTTTCTTAGCTCAAGAGAATATAAAATGGGCTGCCTTTCTTGGAGGATCATCATTCTGTTTCTTTCAACTGGCTTCTTCTTCTTGTCTTTTCAACCTGAGATGTCTTCTGCTCTGACAAGTATGGATATTGTCCTGAGAAGCTCTCGGGTTTTACAGGGAGTTGCCTTTCAGGGTCTGAATACAAGGATGAGTGAAGCTCCGGCTCCTTCCATGAGGAACCTTGATCCTAACCAATCGGAGAAAAGAACAGTTAGTAAAGGGTCTGATCCTATTCACAATAGAAGCTGACGAAGAAGATCAGTCTTTTCTTGGCTTGGCTATATTTATAGAGCTGATGAAGAATTTTCATTATCAGAAATTGTTTCAGGCTAGCTAGGGGTAGTCAAAGATCGATAGAGTTTGTTCTGACAAAGAGAAGATTGAAGGAAAAAGTTTTGCACAAGCTAGCAACATTTTCTTGTCTACCGTGTAGAGTTATTTATTAATACTTGCTCTCTTTACTTTTACTTAGAGCCACAGAACCTACTGGTGCGGGTATAAATGAATTGAGAGAGTATTAGATTAATGGATTGAGTTTCACATTAATATGCTTCACAAATTATTCTATTCTTAATTATCTGTGATTTATACTTCCTGCGGCCATTAAACTTTTTTAATATTTGCGAATACAATTTTTTCACTTCAAAAAAAAAAGTATAGCGTGCAAATATGAAGGGTAAACTATTACTCGTAATTTCTATGATGTACTTTCTCGCGTTTTCATAATACACATGTTTTGATTTTTTACCAAACTCCATGTATTATCCTATTCATTTCAGACTTCAAGACTTCTTCACGACTCTAAACCCCTCACAAATTGACACTCTTATAGGTTACAGATTAAATAAAAATAATATTTCCCACAAAAATTGCGAAGGATTGCACTAATTTTCCGATGTGGGGTACACACTATTAAGTTTCTATGATGTACTTTTTCGCATTTTCATAACACATTGAATGATTTACCAAACTACCAACATATTTTTTTAATGGACTATATTATTGTTGCCTTGTTGGCATGGTCACATCAAAGTTCAAAAAGTGCAACATATGACCTTTAGAGCCCGTTTGGAGACCTCTTTTTTCGGCTTATCAGGCTTATCAGCCAGCTTTTTCACCAAACACGTAACTTTTACTTTTGTGTGCTGAATTGTGTAATAAGCAGAAAAAGTAAGGTTGGAGTTACTTTTCTGGCTGTATTGGCTGAAGTTACTGTAGAGGACTATTTTAGCTATTTTTACATGTAATTTTTTCTATAATTTATTAATAAAATATATTTTTAAAATATTTTTTTTCTTGAATCAGCAGAATCAGCCAAAACAGCCACTTCAGCCAGAATTTCATAAATTCCAGCAGAATCAGCCAAAACAGCCGATTTTCGTGCTACCAAACGGGCTCTTAATGTATATGAGATTGAGTAAATTGTGATGGTTCAAAACCATTAGAACCTCACCCTATATTATACTCCCCTGTCTCATTGGACTTTGCTAACTTTCTACTTTGGTTGTTCCACAAAACATTGTCACTTACATATTAAAACAACTAATTTGTGATTCTGTCCATTTCTCTTTCCTATGTACAAATCTCAACCACATAACTTTTACTTTTGTTATTTCTCACATACTTTGCACTTGGCAAAGTCCACCGGGACGGAGGTGGTATATGGGGGAAAATCATATACAAAATCCACTTTTGATGCAAAGTGGAAACTCGCCTTCACGATCGGTATGACATCCATGATAGTATTTGCGGTATGAGATGCAACAAATTAAAACACTAAGACCGACTACCGTATTACAGTTTGTTGCAAGGCTATTAGGGTAATGTTAAAAGCTCTTTCCAGGATATATCTCAACATCCAACTAGTCATATAACCATCCAAATATAGGCAATATATACAAGGTAAGTTGCCCACAAGATAAATCTATGCATTGATAGATGCTAGTCGTAAATCGCAAATTATACCGTGGGATCGGCCCACCTTGCGCATGGTGTGCCGATCCCAAAACGGTGTCGTTTTTTATTAAAAAAACTTAGGTTCTTAGTCCGTATTTTTACTCGTATTTCGAATTTCTATTGCAGCCGATTTCCTTCTTCCGTTTTTCTTTGTGTTCACTGCGCTTACGATCCTGATATGCGTTCAATAGATTTCTCGCAATTGAATCTCGCAATTTTATTCCTGTTAGTATTCATGACAACGTGATTCATTCATCTGGTGACAATAATTTTGAATGTGATCAGCCGGTTAATGTCGAAATTCTTGGTAAACATTACTGTTTTTTAGTTTTCTAAATTTAATTTCTCTTATTTATGCGTGCATTACGCTGTAATATCTTTTGTTCTCTGATTGTTTTTCATTCATATTTGTTGGATTTTGTTTTTTTCCTTTCAGGAGAAGAAGAAACTGGTTCAAGGGCATTTAAATTGTTGCATCTTCTCAGTAGAGGTACTTTTTCTGTAGTGTAATTGAATTTTTGTTTTGTTTGTTTTTAGCTCAATATTATGTAATTTTAGTTCACTTGTGTGTAACTTTTGTTTAGTTTTATGTAATTTAGTTATTAGATTTATGTAACTTTGGTTTATATGTATACAATTAATATTCAATAATATATAAATTATATTCAAATCTATGGAACTTCTTTTCTAGTGTATGTAACTTGCGCTACAGCTTATGTAACTTTGTGTGAGTTTTGTGTAACTTTATTTCTAGTGTATGAAATTTACTGTAAATCGTATGTAACTACACTTTATTATTATGTTACTTCTTCTGTGGTTTTATGTTTCTTCAGGTTAAGTCCACGTAATTTATGTCCAATATATTTAAGTTTCATTCAAAACTATGCAATTATTGTATGTGGCTTCAGTTAACTTTTTATGTAACTCTATATGTAGTTATATGTAACATTAGTCCAAGTGTATGAAACTTATGCTCAACAGTATGTAACTTGAATTTAATTGTATGTATCTTTTGTACATTGGTTTTTTCATATACGTGCTTTGTTATTTGTCAGATACATTGGCAACTGTTGATAAGGCAACTAAGTCTAAATCTCTTGTTGGAGTCGGTGTTAAATCTGAACAGGACTTATAATCTTTACAACACTCATGCTTTTGAAAATGGCTTTGGTATTCGAAGATACAAACAGAGGTTTAGGAGTGGCAATGTAAGTTTAATTATGAAGTCTTATTGTTGTTGGAAAGAAGAGAAGAAACTACAAAAGGGCACTGAAAACAAACTGTATACGAAATTAGATTATTGTTCAGGTTGTAAAGAAAAGCTACAGTTTTCTATTAGTCTTGATGGTGAATGGACTGTTTCAAAGCATATTATTGATCACAACCATTCTTTTTGTCCAATTGGTCAAAGACACCTTCTGAAATCACATCGAGGTGTTGATCATGAGTATCTTGAATTTATTATGTTGATGAAGGAGAGTGGGACAAAAGTTTCTGATATTCATCGTATGCTTCAAAAACAGGCAAGTGGTGTTAGTGCTCTTGGTTTCACCAAACGTGATGCTTATAACGTTCTAGAATCTGAACGGAGTAAAACGTTTGATGGTAGTGATTCTAACACTTTGATTTCTATATTGAAGAAAATGGTTAAAGTGGAATCTGATTTTTACTTTGATTTTGAGGTAGATGAAGGTGTACTGAGTTGTTTTTTCTGGAGAGATGGGCAAATGAGATCGGATTATGAGAGGTTTGGTGATTTAGTTGTGCATGATACAACTTATAGGACTAACAAATATGACATAATTTGTGGTCCGTTAGTTGGTACGAATCATCATTGTAAGAATATTATGTTTGGTTGTGGCTTTATGTTGAATGAAAAGGTTGAGTCATTTGTTTGGTTATTTCAGACTTTTCTGAAATCTATGGGCAGTAAACAGTCCATCACATTTATGACAGACCAATCATTTTCCATGGTAGCAGCTATAAAATCAGTTTTCCCTGAGTCAAGACATCGACTATGCACTTGGCATATAGATGAGAATTCAAAGAAACACATCATGTTTCTACGCAAGAAGATAAATTTTGTTCCTCTATTTAATTATGTTGTTAAACGATGTGACACAGTTGCAGAGTTTGATTTCTACTGGACTGAGTAAGTTATTTGTATTGTGATGTAACCTCTTATTTATTTCGTGTAACTTGTTTATTGCGTTTGTGTAAACTGTGTTGGTTTTATATGTAGCTTTGTATTGGTTTTTAAATTGGTTTCAGGTTGAACAGATTGTATGAATGCAATGATAATAAATGGTTAAAAAGGCTCTACAGTCATAAAGAAAAGTGGTGTCCTGCATTTTCAAAGGATTATTTCTCTGGCGGCATTCTATCTTCCCAAAGAAGTGAATCTACCAATAGATTCATATCCAGAAGACTCAAAAACTGCAACATTGTGTGACTTTTACAAAATGTTTGGTGATGTTGTTGATGAGTGGAGGTCAGAAGAAAATGGTGAAGATTTCAGATGTTCAGAAGGCACCGTTGAGATGGTATTGCTACAAAACAGTATGTTGTTTCATGCTAGAGATGTATACACCGTTGAGATATTCAAACTGTTCCAGGAACAATATTTGAAGGGTATGTCACACTTTTTTAAATTAAAGACACAAAATTCTCATGATTATGTGTATCATGTTTGGTTGGACGGTGTAGATTTGATTAGCCACAACGTTGCTTTTAATGGAAATGACAACACAGTGACTTGCACTTGTAAGCTGTTTTCAGAAGTTGGCATTTTGTGTAGACACATATTGCGCATTTATAATGTCCATTGTGTGAACTATATTCCTCAAGTTTATATACTGTCTAGATGGACAAAGCTAAGGCTGCTATTTTGCAAAATGTCAATCCTCCTTTTACTCAAGGAACAGATGTTATGTGTGGGAAAATAGTTAAAGATTCTGTTTGGAGAGTGCAAATGACGAGGAAGTTCAATGCTATATTGGCTGCAAGTGCTGGTATACCTGAAGCTAGGCAAGTATGTGAGGAAGGGTATAAATCTATCAAACACTCTTTAGATATTCAAAAAAGTGTTTCTTGTATGAATGAATTTGGTTCTGCTCCAAGGACAATACTTGATCCTCCACGTTCTCGCCCTAAAGGTGAGCGAAACAAAAGAAATAGAACCACTGTTGAAAAACAGTGCAAAATAGTCAAAGTTTGACGTTCTAAATCTCAAAATGTTGCCAGTAATTCAAAAGAAGTTGCACAATCTGTTGTTCAGGTATTTTCTTATTTTTATATTTTTTCCTTCTTTAATTCACCTTTTCTGATCATTTCTTTTTGTTTTGTTTTAATTCTAGGACACTGTCAGTTCTATGGTTCCACAAGGTTATCTTGTTCATCCGGTTGGAGGAATGCCTACTTTGATGACTGTGTTTGGATCTCCACAAGTTTTAGCTCCATACTTCATGCAGTCTAATGCTGTGAACCAAATGCAGAATTAGTTTTAGTTTAATTACTGTTTTTGATAGTAGATACTTTTTAAGAGACATGTTATACCTTTCTTTTTGTTTTAATGTAAATGTTGGAGACATTAATGAGATTTACATTTCTTTTGATGAGATTTACATTTCGTTTACTGGTTGTTAACATTTTGTTATCTTTTGTTTCCTATCTTTTGTGATTCAGTTCTATCTTTTATAATTTACATAAGTCCTCACGCGAGTTACATTTTTGTTATACGCTTTTTTACATAAGGTATAACTGAAGTTACATCGTGCACAACCAGTTGATTAAGGCACTCCAGTGATTACAACAAGTACTTGTCAAATAAAAAAGAAATTACATTTGAATTCAATAGCAAGTACATCTCAAATAAACCAAGGTTACATCTCAAGTAAAAATAAGTTTAATTTTATAAATACACTTCAACAATTACTAAATTTTTGTGATTCAGTTCTATCTTTTATAATTTACATAAGTCCTCACGCGAGTTACATTTTTGTTATACGGTTTTTACATAAGGTATAACTGAAGTTACATCGTGCTCAACCACTTGATTAAAGCACTCCTGAGTCTGTAAAGTGGTTTTTAGTAACATACTGAGACACAGATTTTACGAACTTCATAACATACATTAACATAATGCATCCACAACTTTAATAAGCCAAAGTAATTAATTTTCATACATGATAATTGCATAATGTACTACAATAATAACGGAGCAGAAACCATGAAATGTTGAGAGAACTTCATAATCTGTACGAAATTAATGTTCTGCCCTTGCCCAATTTCAAAACACACCCATAATATGAAATAATGTTTGAGACACCTTCCACCTTCAAAACAAATGTACTTTTCACAACAACCAGAACACTTTACATATTCATGAATTCTTTTTCTCTTTTAAAAACATTCTCCCTTTCTGTGTTGAAATTTGAGCTTATGACCTCTGCTGCATAGACAAGTCGTAGCTTCTTCAGAATTTGTTTCTGAGCTTTTACTCCTGCGGGTTTTAGATGCACTTGGGAATCCCGCATCCCAATTGTGTCCTTGTCCATGATAGGTTTCAAGGTGACGCATTACAAAAATGCCACAATCAACATAATTCGCATTGTACCTCCATGGCATATTCAAGATTCTAGGGTTCCATTTGTCCATTCTTCCAGCTGGATGGTTCATCTTATTGCAGTACTTTTTAAATCCTCCCACCTATTTTCAGCATATACATAGCAGACTGATACATTTACAAAATAAATAAATTTGACAATTCTTTATATTTCTGGAATACATGAACATAAGTTTACCACTTGGTTAAAACTCTTCTCATACTTATTATTAAACTCCACCCCCTTTTCAAGCTTCTTATTGTCTATGACATCAACTATATTATTCTTTTTCATGTAGAAGCAATAGATATAGTAGTGATGACTTTGGTGCACAGGAATCAAGACCTGCAAGTCATAAAAAGCATTCATTAGTTAATTATTTCATAGTGAATCATTTTGTTTATCTTTTTCAGTAATAATAACATTTTACCATATCATAATCTTTGAGATTTCCTCTTTCAGCAACTTCTAATTCCATTCTCTCTACCATCCTTTCTTCTTTGTCTGAATATTTCACTCCAAACTGTGCCTGTTTATTATCAACCATGGAAATTAATCATAATAATGAATGTTTTCCTATCTATTGAATGTATAAGTAATATGATACATATATACATAGACCATGCTAGAAAGTATTAGGGTGCGATGGGGAGGATTGTTCTTTGGTTCTCTGTCATTGAGTAATTTTACCCATTCATCTATTACTGAGTTGTCAAGATGTTCTCCTTCTTCTAGTGTTTGGAACTCCTCATGGTTCAGAAAAAGTCCAGACTCATCAAGATACAACATTTCACTAATACAATAACACATGTTAGTAAACAATTGATTGATAAATTATATTTTTACATTTCAGTATACATCAAGTTACTTTTTTTGTGTGAGTTACATTTTTAGAAACTGATATGCACTAATTAGTAGTGCATAAATGTATATTTTTTATGTTTGATTTGTGTGTATTGTTTACCATTGTTATTAGTTTGTAGACATTTGTTTTATTTGATTTGTAATTGTTTTTAGCTTCCATTTATAAGTTGTAAAGTAGTGGTAGAGTTTTTGGCAAGGAAAAGGAGGAAAAACAAGAGGAATGCTGCCCAAGGACACTTACCCGGTCAGGTAGGAATACTCACCCGGTCGGGTACGATTTAACAAGCGAAAGTGCCTGGAAAATCAATGGACCCGGTCGGGTCAGATGTCACCCGGGACAAAACAATGTGCTGAAACACAAGAACGTGGAAGATTATCTGATTTTGACATGCACCCGGTCGGGTGGGCACTTGACCCGGTCGGGTACCCGACCAAAGGTGTTGAAAAACACCTACAAATAGCACACTTTTCCTTCACTAATAATCATTCCTTCTTCCATACTCTTAAGCTCAGTTTAGAATAGTATTTCTTTTATATTTTTATAGCATGTTTAGTCTCCAAATGAGGAGCTAAACTTCCATTTCTTGGTGTTGCTCTTGAAGCTTGTTGATTATTAAAGTTGTGAGTTATTTTCTTAACTTCTTCCCTTGAATATTAATTCTTCCCTTAATCTATCTATAAATTAATGTTGGGGAGTGTTGCTAAGATGACAATTAGTTAACATCGCGACATTAGTTATAGTAGTATTCATTTGCTTCCTATATATTAATGTTAATGAGTGTTGCTAAGAAGACAATTGGTTAACATCTCGACATTAGTTATAGTAGTATTTATTTTCTTCCTCTATATATTAATGTTGGGGAGTGTTGCTAAGATGAGAATTAGTTAACATTTTGACATTAGGTATAGTAGGATTTATCATCTTTAATATTTTTTCTTGAATATTAATTAATTCATTTTCATATTTCATATTAATTTTTTGAACATTACTTAAAGGATCAACTAGTTTTGTTTCATATATTAATTATTACTAGAATCGATCGACGAATACGCTTGTTAATCGTTGATGGTTTCACAAGTAAGTAACTTCGGTTTATTAATGCACGGTCGTGGTTAATAAACTTAAGAGGGATTAATTTTGTTGGTTAAACCGAAACCGTTGTGTTGAGGTTATCAATCTCAATTGATTTTACCAAGGAGTTAAGAGATTAAATGCTACTATCAAGTCGGTATATGGAGGTGTTCTATACTTGACTAATAGTAAGGGTTATTAATGAACGGTCGTTGTTAATAACTACCCTCGATGAATTGGAGATACTCCTCGATTGAGTATTCGAGAGGGGATAAGTTATAGATATAACAATGATCGACTAAAATATATCAACAAGTGTAAAGTAGAAATGCCAAGTCCTTTTTATCATTGAATTAAATCTTATATAAGTCGTTCATCTTCGTATTTAATTAAATTAAATCACTCAATCCCAAAAACCCCCTTATTTACTAGTTTTACTAAAAAGGGATTTATTCTTTTTCCTGTGGATACGAACTCTCCTTCACCTATACTACGTATAAGTGCTAGTATCGAATACTATTTTGATGCTCCGTGACAAAGTGCCTGTCAGAAACTCAGTTAATATCATTTTTATACTCACAATTTTGTTTTTTTACATGTTGTGTAGACCAGGTTATATTTTATTATAACATGGTTTACATCATTGTTACTTTTA